>PVHP010002656.1:0-87790 GCA_004024765.1 Zapus hudsonius
TTCACCTATCTTGTGGGAACTTGTAAGCTGGCTCATCATTCAACTGGTATACTTCTTAAAGAAACTCAAAAATTCCATCCAAATACTACCTTGCCAGTCAAGATGGCAGAAGTGTAACCAGGCAAGATGTCCCAGGGTGAAATCAGGCAAGAATAGTGGGGCTCCAATCCTAGCAGGTCCCAGAAGATCTACACTGCCAGGGCACTAGGGTGTACACTCCCAAATCTGTCAGTCCCAGAGACCTTACTAGCCCCTTATGCTGGGGTGGGGCTGGTGTTTACCTAACAATGAAAGTCAACAAACTGAGAAATATCCACCAAACTTGCCTTGTCCCACAAGATATACAGCACTTTCTACTACTCCCACAGCTTTAAAATTTGCAGGCATAGAGGCCTGGATTCGTCACTCCACAGTGATGACCACAGCCCTACCTGCTCAGTCATCTATGTAGACAGTGAACCCCTTTGGAATTATCCATCAAGCCCACCACCCTACTTTGACTATATAATAAACTGGTTAATCTATCCACAGGTGAAGCTTGAGGAATCTATAGCCCTGCTCCAGTTATAAATCAGGAAGCCAACTGGTCTAAACATGGTGAAAGCGTGGGAACACCTCATGATGCCAACCCCATCATTTAAGATTGGTAGTGGTCCAGGTACTGGTATTCTCACCAGGTGTGGTAGTTTGAATAGATGTCCCCCAATAGAATCAAAAGTGTATTATAATTGTGAATTGTCTCCAGCCTTCTGGCTGGAGGAGGTATCACTTTGGCCTGGCCTCTTGGGGTCTGGCCCTGAGGTATTTCTAAATTAGATGCAAAAGTCTAGGGATACCTATGCAAAGAGCAGGAGCTCTAGTCTGGCAGTCCTGCGGTTTTGTGAGTCACAGTGTGAGAGAGTTGCTTGCTTACTTTGGAGGTGGTGGGCCTCTGCTTGGATCTATGAAAGGAGGCTAGCTCTTTCCTTCATTTTTGGAACTTCCCCTGGATCGGTTATTTCAATAAATACTTTCATCCCCTAAATTGTGCCTGGTTTGGAGATTCATCCCAGCAGTGTGTGGCTGACTACAACACCCTGGTAAGCCAAACCTCAGAGTCCATAGTTCTTACTGCATTCAGGTCTTTCACCTCTGACCAGAATGGTCCATCAAGCTGGACTCACAGTACTGCAAGGCATCTCTCAGGATGAGGTTTCAAATCCTTCTACATTCCTCCTGCAGATCACTTCCAAAAGCCCAAAGCCACAAGATCAGGGTTCTAGCAGCAACAGATGACCCTGCTCTCTGGTACCAAAACTGTTGTAGTCAACTTACTCTGTTGCTGTGCAGAAAGAACCCAAGCAAAAGCAGCTTGTTGAGGAAAGGGTTTATTTGGTTTATGGACTCACAGGGAGACTCCATCCTTGAAGGGAAAATGATGGCATGAACAGAGGGGTGGACATCACCTCTGCCACAGCACTGCAAACAGTGGCAGGAAGTTGTGCGAAACACTAGCAAGGCTTATAACCCCCATAAACCCGCTCCCAGCAGCATAGCTCTAGCGAGGTTGTAATTCCTGAACTGCCATCAGCTAAGGGTGGATCACTCAGAACATATTCATTTGTTTTTGGGGGACACCTGGATCAAACCATGACAATGTTGGCATCTAAACATCTGCATCCACCTGTTAGCATAAAAAGCTTATTCCTTTCTTAAATTCTACAAAAAGATAATAAAAATAGGAAGAGAAACAGAGCAAATTACATACAGTGGATAATTAGCTACTTTTCTATATTTTGAGTAAAAAATGTTGAAACTTAAATTGAATATCTACATAATGTCAGGCCTCAATGGTGTGCGCATCCAGAGATATTCAAGGACTAGGCTTTTTTTTTTTAATCTTCGCAGTAATGAAGCAATGGATACTGTTGTGTTTCTCTCAGGTTGCTAAGATGATGTGGGAGAAGTGGTATGTGAAGTTCTGTACTGATCAAAAGTAATTTAATAAGGAATAACCCCCCTCCCCCAAAAAAAACCTGGAACAGAAAAGGCACTAGACATATGTTGGGAGATTGAGGCATAGAGGTTTATTGTTTCATTATTTGAAACCCTCAGAACTCTCCATAGAAATGAAGGAGGGGTTGTTTTTATTTTTCCTTCTTGTTTCAGACCACTTTAGATGGCTACTTGGTGGTGTCTTCTCCCTAGGTTGCAGCTCCTGAGGTCACTAGGGACTGTTGCTGTAGACAAACGCAAAACACAGCATGTCAGTGTTCGCCAATTTCTTCTGCAGCTGACATATTTCTAACTCATATATTGAATTGATATGTGGATTTCAAGGAAAAAATTAAGAAAATGGAAACTAGTTCCAGGAGAAACAATGAAATGATATTTCAAATGCAAAAACATGAGTAACACACACAGCTCATTCATCTGTACTTGGTGACTATTCAGGTCAATAAAGTGCCTTGGGAATTTATATACTAAGTACTGTAAATCATTTTAATGCAGAAAACAAAAGGAAAAGCAGTTATAATTCCACACAATGTTTCATAATTTTAAATTAGATCAGAACACCAATATATACACATAGGGATATGTAGACAACCATCCATTAAAATTTTTATCTATGATAATCCCTACATGGGCCATGGGTATCTTTTCTGCACACCTCATTTGAAAACGCCTGTTTCTAACTTGTTAATATGTGATAAGGATCAGAATGATTTTCGCCTCACAAACATTCTAATGTATTGACTGAATTATGAGAGGAAAGTGACATTGCTCTTTAATCATCTTTAAAATGATGCAGGTACCCAAAAGCCTTCTTATCATGAAAAGCTAAAAAACACACAGTAAATTAGAATGTTTTAACAAGATAAATTCGAAATATTAATTATTAGCCTAAGTACCAAATCAAAAATGATTATGGGAATTGAGAGAGGCTTAGCAGATAAGGTGCTTGCCTGAAATACCCAACTATCCAAATTCAACTCCCCAGTACCCACATAAGTCAAATGCACAAAGTGGCACATGCATCTGGAGTTCCTGCCAGCAGCTAGATGCCCTGGTATACCCATTCTCTCTCTCTCTCTCTCTCTCTCTCTCTCTCTCTCTCTCTCTCTCTCTCGCTGTTTCCAAATAAATAAAAAATATTTTAATGAAATATTTTACAATAAAAGTAAATAATTAAGCTAGGTTTAATTTAGCTGTAAACACACTAGAGAGAGAAATGGGAGCATGCTGACACATACTCAATAATCATCCTCATCCTCCTCAGGCTCATCAGGGCATCTCAGCAACCTTTAATTCCATATGGCCACACTGTGTGGTTGCTTATTCTTTCTCCATATGTATTGTGGAAATAGTTCATTAATAAATTGCATAATAGAAAATTTAAAATTCAGCAAGATAAAGAAGAAGGTAAAATTTCAGATTAGCTAGGGCATAAGAAATATATCACTCACTACCAAATGGACTGGTAACTTAGCAATAGCAGCAAAAACATATATTTTGACTCATCTTTTCTGAAGACTTATCCTAGGCTCTAACTGAACAATTGCTTCAAGATGTTACTTTATACACGTGTGTTTAGCATAGAGTATTTGTAAAGATTTCACACAAAAAGCAGCCTAAATAATCATTAAGATACAAAAATTTGTCTTTAATACTGAAGAAAAATGTATAAGTACTTTCAGTATTATTCTCAAAAAAGAACATTTAAGAAGATATATGCTTAAGGTGTTGTAGGAGGTTTTATTTGGTATTATGACTATGATGAGAATTATTACCTTAATCCATATATTTCTTAAAGTATCTTTTTTAGAAATTTCAGTACATATTCTGTAACACATCAAAATTGAAAAAAATGTTTCAAAAGTTGTAATCCCAACACACCTACAAAAGATATAGACAGAGACAAGACAATCCCTGGAGTTTGTAAGCCTGGCCTGGTGGACACAAGGATCCTGCTTTAAAAGAGGTAGATGGTGAGGACCAAATTGGAGGTTGTCCTCTCACCTCCACACATTCTCTGTGTCATGGGCATGCCCACATTCACATATGCACATATAAATAAAACCCTTTATGTTTTCATTAAATATTTAGAAAACTATGTATATTCATTGGTAATGTTGGAAGAAGACAGTAAAATTTAAAGTTGAGTGATATTGCAGGTATCTTCACATTTCTGAGACAACCATCTGACCAGAAGCAGTTTATATGAAGAAATAAGGCTTAGAGATTCATGGTGGAAGAACCTGTCTCACTTTATACATTCACGTGAAAGAGAGAGAGAGAGAGAAAGAGAGAGAGAGAGAGAGAGAGAGAGAGAGAGAGAGAGAGAGAGAGAGAGAGAGAGAGAATACACCAGCATACATAAGCTGACTGAGGACACACACCTAGTAAAGCAGGACTCAAGATCTGTCCCCAGTGACTCACTTCCTCCAGCAGAGCTCAACCTGCTGAAGACTAAGTTCAAAGCTTAATCAAAAACACCCAAGGTGAGGAAGCTTAACCCCATGAAAAACTGATCAGACCTGCAACTCCCTGTCCCAGTTATTGGTTCCTTCCCACACTGAGCTGTGGATCAAAGAGACCCATGGTGTGATGGTTAGGTTTTGTTGTCAACTTTATCTTTTTAGTAACTCTTGGGTGGGTCTCTGAGGATATTCACTGGAAGGCAGCCTCTGAGTAGGGGGCATGATGTAAGGAAGCTCAGGAGAGCTTGAAGTCAACATACTTTCCTGTGTGGGCAGTGCAGGAAGGAAATTCCAGAGGCCCAGGAAGCCATTAAATCTGGGATAGAATTGCAAGACCCCACCCTAGGGCTATATAAATGGGAAAAAATTCGCCCCTTGCCCTCCTGCCTGTTTGCTGTTCTGTGTATATGGTGTAGGTGATGGGTTTTTCTCTCTGCTCAGACCTATGAAAGAGGGCCTCTTTCACTGTTAGGGAACTTTCCTGGTATCTGTAGCTACAAATAAAACCTTTCCTCCCATAAACTGTTCCTGGTTTGAAGATTCATCCCGGCGGCGTGTGGCTGACTATGACACATGAGGTCCTCAAAACAAGACGGGCTTCTGTCAAAGCTCTTGAATACCCACCCCAAGCCAACGGTAAGATCCTACTGCTGAAGAAACCACAGAAAGTAATTGCAGAACACCGAGAGACCCTACAAGATCCAGAATGGTAACCAGCTCCCAGGTGGTAGCATGTGTAGTGCTGGTAGGCACTACATGAGCTTCCAGGGGAAATTGGTCAATGATATATGGAGAAAACAGAGACCACTCATATACAATTCAGACTGCTGCCATGAGAATGCTGAACACAGTGCTTTATGGTAGAGATCAGCAAGCCAAGAAGAGATCACTTGTGCAATAGTGGTGCTAAAACATGGAGGGGGGTAATCAACAGCTTTCAAATTGGCTAAGAGATCCACTCAGTGACAAGGAACCCTTAACTGGAATTGGGATCCAGGGCAAAATCTTATGGGGACCAAAACCCCAGACTCCAAGGGTAAATTCCCACTACCAGAAACTTACAGAGAGGCTACACCCAATATAATCTGGCCAAATTAGCAATGTGAGTCTCATTAAACTATACTGATCTCCTCCAATGGATATTCTGTTTGTACTTTTCAGAAGGCAGTGAGAGAGCCTGGACAACTCAATTCCACCAACAAGCCTTGGGACCATGGCTGACATCCCAGCAAGAGATGAACAATCCCTGGCCTATTGTTCAGGCCCCAAATGGAATCTATGAGAAAGTGGTGTGATAAAGAAGAGACGTTTCATCACAGCAACTCAGATAACCCAGGATAGATAGGTCAAAAAGACGCACACCAACGATATCCAACACAACCCAAAGTCCAGAGACACTTAAGATCTTAACAATAAAGTAGACTTAAAACTCACCCACCATGACTCAGGGAACTGAGCTGAAAGGGCACAGAAAGATTGTAAGAGCCATGGTGGAGGAGAATATCCAGAGACATTGCTCCCCTCATTAACAACAAACAAAGCGGGGTTGTGGAGGAGGGACTGGCTTCCTCTTGTACAGTTCATAATCCTCTACTCCATGGACTGATTCAGTATTCCCAACATGGAGATACCCAGTGGACTGGGGACAAGGAGGAGGGAAATGGGGTGTCATCATAAGATTTGCTTATACAATGTATCTAATTATGATAAATAATAAAGATATCAATAAAAACTCAAGGCAATGGGGGGCATACATTTACATTCAAACCATCATAGGTGACTTTTAGAATTTTATTATTGTGACTATTTTACTTTCAAATTGTTGCAGGACACAAAATCAACAAAAATTAGTAGCTTTCATATATATGAATGAAGTAACAAAAATGGAAACCAAAAAAAGAAAGAGAAAAAGTGAAAAAAGATCCCAATCATAATAGGTTCAAAAAATTAATTACCTAGAATAAACCTAACTAAGGATATAAAAGAATTCTACAATTTAAACTTCAAGATACTGGGGAAGAATATAATCCACAGAGGATACTAGCTGATGGAAAGTCCTTCTATGCTCCTGGATTGGGAGAATTAATATTGAGAAAGATGTTGTATTACCAAAAGTAATTTACAGATTCAATACAATCTCCATAGAAATTACCATGGTGTCACTCAGTAAAATATGAAAGGATCCAAAAATCCATATAGAAAAAAATCCCACAAATAGCCAGACCAATCATTCTAAGGAGAAAGAAGACAACTGGTATGGGGTATCATAATGCCCCATCTCAAATTACATGACAGAGCAGTAGTGACAAAGACAGGCATGGTACTGCCACCAAACACACATACAGACCAGAGGACCCACAGTATTTGGCCAGAAATCAATAACAAGAAAATTCATTGAAAATTTTAAATGTATTAAAGTTCAACAATATAAGTCTGATGAATAGCAATGGATTAAGTAATAAAAGAAAAAAACTATCTTGAGGGAAAGAAAAATGGAAACACATTTCAAAATCTATGGACTATTGTGTTTCACTGAAACCAAATACCTGAGAGAACAGCTCCAAATAGGCAGGACTTGCTCATGGTTCCATATGGTTCAGTGCCTTTAGTGCAGAGCAATAAACGATACCTCAAATAATTGGGCAGATGACGATTGACCCAAATGCTACCTTAGCACAAGTGCATCCACACTTGCTTATAAATACACAGAGATATGCCCATATATGCACACAAATAAATTAATAATAATGATTTTTTAATTCAGGGAATTAACAAACTAAAACACCAAGTAAACAAGAAAAAAAAGGAACACGTAAATCATGTCAGAACTCAATCAAATACAGAAAAAATAAAAACATTAATAAAACAAAGAACTGGTATTTTTTTTAAAGAAATAAGTAACAAAAAACTCTCACCATGAAGTCCAGAAAGGCCTGGAACAATGCTCTTTAAGGCCTAAAAAATTATGGCTTCCAACCCAAACTACTGTACCTAGCAAAAGTATCCCTCTTAACAGATGGAGAAAGGAAACACTCCATGGAAAAAGCCAGCTCTATGATTACATGAACACAGAAGAGTTGAACGACCACCCTCAAGACCCCAATAGAGGACAAGCACAATAACTAAAATTACTGTGCTTATGATAACATACAAGGCTTCAGCCCCCTTAATCCCTCCACAATGACAGGGCTTAAAGCAAACCTCACAGTTATAACTTTGAATATTTACAGACTTAACTCTCCCATAAAATGACACAGCCTAGCAGACAACAAACATACCATATTCAGAGCCAATAGTCCACCATCAGACAGGGAGATAAACTTTGCCAGCTATAACATGGACAGAGGTCCAATATCTAGAACTTACAAACAACTCAGAAAAATTTAAGTAGTATAAAATCAAACAGCCCTCTCACAAAATGGGCACTGATCTCAACAGGGAATTCACAGAGGAGGAAACACAAATGGCCAATTCTCATTTAAGAAAATGTTCATCATCCTTGATCATCAGAGAAATGCAAATCAAAACAACAATGAGATTCACCTTACTCCAGGAGAATGACAATCATTAAAGAAAAATCCAGCAATAACAGATGTTGGCAAGGATATGGGGAAAAAGGGACCCTCATTCACTGCTGGGGAGATTGGAAACTTGTACAACTACAGTGGAAAGCAGTGTGGAGGCTCCTGAAAAAGATGCATCCAGAGCCACCAAAATAAGACAGGCTTATGTCAAAGCTCTTGAATATGCACCTTAGGCAAAATATAAGACCCTATTGCTGAAGATACCACAGACTGGTCAAACATCATCTAGAGACCCTGCTGGATCCAGAAAGGTAACCAGCTCCCAGATGATAGCCTGTGCCATGCTGGGAGGCATTACTTGAATTGTCAAGGGGAAATTGGTCAGTGATATTCAGAGAAAGCAGATGACATTGATATGCAACATTGACCAATGTTATGAGAATGCAGAGGGCACTGCTCTATGTCAGGGAGCAGCAAGCCAAGACATGCTCATCTGTGCAATAGTGGCACTTAACCTTACTGATTGGCTAAGAGAGCCACTCAGAGGGAAGGAACCCTCAGCTGGAATCAGAGTCCAAGGCCTTATGGATACCAAGAACCCGGACACCAAAGGGAACCCCCCCCCCCACCAGGGGCCTACAGACAGGCTACGCCCATTAGAAATTTGCCAAATTAGCAATGTTTATATCATTTAATGTATACTGATCTCTCTCTCTCTCTTTCTCCCTCTCTCTCTCTCTCTCTCTCTCTCTCTCTCTCTCTCTCTCTCGGAGATTGTTTGTATTTTTCAGAAAGCAGTGAAAACCATAGATAACCCAATTCCATCAACAGGACCAGAGAGGAAGGCTGACTCCAAGGGAGGAGATGAACCACTCCTAACTCATCATCTAGGTCCCAAAGGAAACCTCTGAGGAAGTGATGAGATGAGCAAGAGAGTTTCCTCTACAGCAAGTCAGATACCCTATAAAAGAGTAACGGAGACAGACACTGAGGATACCCAACATAGTCCAAAGCAGAAATCCAGAGACTCTAAAGATCTCAACAGTAAAACAGACTTAAAACTTATCCACCATGACTCAGAGAGCTTTGTGGAAGAGGGGATGGAATGATTGTAAGAGCTATGGTGGGGGAGAATATCCAGAGACTTTGTTCCCCTTAAGAACAAGAACAATAAGAGCAACAACAACACACAGATTTTAAAAAACTGGCTGCTGCTTGTATAATTCAGAATCCCCTTTCCAATGGACCATACCAGTAATCCCACGGAGGAAGGCCTTCAGTCTGTTGGGGTCAGGGAAGAAGGAAATGGGGGTCCCATCACAACACTTGTTCATACAATATACGGAATTATTAACGATAAATAAGTTTTGTTTTTTTTTTTAAAAAGAAGCCTCTGTGAAGTAAAACGTTAAGTGCAAATTAAGTTTGCGGTACCATTACAGAACCAGCTTAGGTGCCCAGTAGGTAAAAGCATTAATAAAAGTGGTAAAACAGGCAGTGGAAGGCAGAGGCAGGATGATCGGAGTTCAAGGTCCTCCTGCATGAGTAGCTCAAAGCTAAACTTGCCTACATGAAACCCTGTCTCAAAAATAAAAAAAGAAAGTAACACCCCCCACACACATTTTATGGAGTTTTATTCAGCCATATATAGTGAGATATGGTGCCAGAAACGTGTGACTAGGCCGGCATCATTTGGTACTTATGTCAGCCAAAGACACCACAAGCAAAGCAAACTAAAGGTTAATATCCTAATGAAAAATTGATGCAAAATGTTAATAAATCCAGGTATAATTACTCATGCCTGTGATACCGGCAGCCAGGAGGCCTTGACAGGAGGAAGTGTATGACTCTGAGGTATTCCTGGCTTACAGCATGGGATCCTTAACAAAGTTTCAAATATCAACAAGTTAAATGTAACATGTCGAGACAGATGACACATCATCTCTAGCATAGAAAGTTGATTTAGCAAATGCAAATCCCGCTGTCAAAGTTAAATTCATGCGCTTACCTCCATTGATGCAAAAAACAAATTAAACAACATTAAATGATCAGTTTTTACATTTTTATTTCAATGAAGTAAATTATATTGTAAATCACCTCTGAATTTCTATTATTACACCCTCCTTCATAGTCATGTTACATTAGCTGCTATGTTAACTAGTTTTACAGGTATTGTGTTTAGTATCATTGTATCCACAAGAGAAATTTAAATTATTCAACAAATTGCTTTTCCAGTAGTTTTCTTAAGCTTTGATTCCCTTAAATTAGGCTGGCTTCACTCTCTTCCTCCCTCTCTCATAATCTCCATATTCGCTGCATATGAAAGTGTAAGGTTGGTTTTCCTATTGGTATTTTTTTTTTTTTACAAATTTGATAATTCTTCCTTAAATAAAGGAAGGGTGTAATTGTTTCTACTTTCCCAATGTATGATTCTTCAAGTTCTTTGCTTTGCCACTTTGTTGCATGAAGTCCAGTGACACACCCTTCCACAGAAACCCAGTTGACTACTGTATCTTGGACCAGTGTGGATGAGCTGATACCAGAAGCTGGCTCATATGTTTCTGATGTACACCAGGAATGAATGTGGGAAATTTTTATTTAGTGTAATTTTCAGTTGTTTTTTTGAGGCAAGGTCTTTAAAATAGCTCAAACTGCCTCACCTCACTATGTAGCCCAGACTTGCCTGGAATTCATGATGGGTCTTCTGCCCAGGCTCCAGAGCTGCCATGACAGCCTGGTGCCTCCACACTTGGCTAAGAGAAAACTTTTAATTGCAGCTTCTAGATTACAAGCAGGTATAGTCTTATTTATGTATATTTTTGTACTATTCCACTTTATGAAGATGAAAGATGTTTTGGAAAAAATATGTTGTATTTCATCTAAAAATTTTAAATCATAGGTTCAATTTCTTCTAATGTCCAAAAATTAAACTAATACCTCTTGTCTTATGTTAATATTTCTATAATTTCTTTTTCAGACCATACACTTATTTGGATAAGTTATATTAATCTTTTCAAGTCAAGTTTTATCTTTAATAAGTCTTCCAATTATTTTTCCTATTTATTTTTTAAGTCATGCCTCTGCTCATTATCCCTTCTTTTCATGTATGCAAATAACTCTTCTTTTTCTTTAATTTAGAGAGAGGGTATAGTAAAAATACTTGGTAATTGTCTACTCTATAAGATTAAATTCCTTCAGGTGAAAAGAAAGATCTGCCTAATTTTTCTCTAGACACAAAAAAAGGTGGCTTTGGCAAGAGGCTAGAGATGGTAACTGTTTTGTGGAGTAGCTCTTCTCTTCACATTCGCTCTGTTAATACATTTATTATGTGTAACTTGCGCTGCAGTGTTGAAGAAAGAACTTCTACAACAATCTTGTTCACTGCATGAAACATTCCCTCCATTTATATTGTCTAACATTTTCTAAGGGAAATTTTATATGCTGATACTTAGGAGGGAATATCTCAATCATAAGACATATCTGATTCTTCCATAATATGATCTTCAAATTCATCTCTCCAGAGGAATTAAGATAGCCTGAGGAATGCCAGCTCCAAAAGTTTACCTTACTAACAGTTATTGGTTTAAGATAATACCATAATTATGAATGCATATGTCACCCTTATCAGCCATCATTTTACATGACAGCAAAATATCATCTTCTTCTTCCCAATGATAATACAAAACTTCCCACAATCTGTATTCTCATAGTCTGTCTTCGCATGCTACCACGGGAATCTAACCTTCCTTCCTGTAGACAGAATAGGGGAGAGGCCAGAACATCATGCAGCCAGCCATTCTTTAGCGTCATCATGATAAGGTAATCTACTATCAGAACTATGGAGACAATGAATAAAATGGCTTAAACTACCCTGAATGATGAGGAAAAAATACAGTGCTAAGAGATGAGTCCCGCTGGTCCACACTCACCTTCTACTGGAGGATAACCTGCTGCTGAAACTGCTCTCTTCAGATGTAGATCTATAAAATTGATTAAAAATATTACCGTAAACTAGAGGAAAATTAAATACCATGATACACATAAATATGTCTTTTCCAACCTAAAGAGTGACTGTCTCCATATGGAACACTTTGTTGACAGAATCCCCTTCCTCAATTTTTACACTTGTTCAGGAATGTATGCCCTAGGCCCACCTCAATCAACATAGGCACCCTCCTCATTCTATGATATCCCAAACTGACTAAGTTAATTTAAGCTACAACCATAAATAGCACACAGGAAACTATAGTTAATCAAACGACTGCATGATGCCTCATAAAAACATACAAGAAATGAAATCTTAGAAACACCCCCAACAACCAGATAATAAATAGTGGATGATGTTAAGAGTTTTGTTGAATGTGTATGGTATTCACATCATATTAGGGATTTAATTGTTTGTATGGGTTTACTTTTAATTTGGACACCAGTGTTGTTTAAGTGGAAAGATGTTTATTTCAACCAACTCTCTGGTCAATTGTACAAGTGGTGAACATTCTATTTCTGGATTCTAAGTTAATTGTTTTTAATTTATTTATTGAATATATTTTTGATTCTTGAAAATCAGTTATTTTCTATATATTTACACTTCTAAATATTTCTTCTTATAAAACATACTCATATTTGAATCACTATCAATTAACTGAACATAAAGCCAAAGTAAATACTTTTATGGCTCTGCCACAAATAGAATTCTTATTATACTTTCCCAACACACACACAGTGAACAGCCACTACCAGCACAATGCAGTTTGCATCTTCTCCATATTTTAGTTTGCTGAGAATGAGACAAAAACAGGGGAAGGGCACTGCTCTGATTTTCCCATGAAGTCAGATGCCCAGCCTTCTAAGACACAGCATCGGCACATCGGTGTAGATGGAGGCCCTGGGCATTCATTCAGCAAGTGTCTTGTTTGATTTCCAATTTATCTTTGTGCTTCCAAGGATAAGGGTGAACTGGTCAGCTGTTACTCTCTGTAGAAATGTCTGTCCTAGGTACTCTACATTTAAGTGTGGCATCAGAACACAAGGGAAATAGAGTCAAAAACTTGAAATCAGTTAATGACATTCCAATCAAAACTGATAGTTGGACGTCAGCCTAGTGACCATTCGAAAAGAACTCTAACATTTATCCCAATATGGACTCAGAAGGAAGCTTTTCCAGGATGTTCTGGAACCACACTTACCTCCTTATTGGCTGTCAGGACATCATCAGATTACAGGAGATAAGATAATACTTCCTGGGTAAGATAGATCACCTTTACTAATAATGGTTATGTTTGTGGTTTAAATTTGAAGATTGTGATATTTTATAATATCAAGCCATGCTACGATTATATTTGACTAAATTTGTAAACTCAAATTTGACCTACAATTTGACTATCTTAAAATGATTATTCTTAAAAATATCTTAACTTCTGATTATTATCTTAGCACCCAATTAAGCAATTTAACCATTAGTGTTTGAGAAATGGAGTATAAAATTATATGAAATATATCTGAAATAAAATTTTAAAATTGCAGCCGGGTGTAGTGGCGCACACCTTTAATCCCAGCACTTGGGAGGCAGAGGTAGGAGGATTGCCGGGAGTTCAAGGCCACCCTGAGACTACATAGTGAATTCCAGGTCAGCCTGGGCTAGAGTGAGACCCTACCTCGAAAAACCAAAAAAAAAATTTTTTTTAATTGCAAAAAAATACTTTTATGGCTCAATGTATTTAATTATTTCTAAGAACTGATTGCAGAAAATATAGTTATTTCACTTAATGAATTTATATACCTAAAGTTTTGGTTGCACAAGAGAGTTTTGTCATTTCCTGATCATAAAATTATAGAGAATAATTAAACAAGTACAAAGATTAAATCACTTGGTCCAGGATATCATAGTTTGCATGTAATACATAGAACATGACAGGTTTTTTTTGTGGCTAAATAAAGTTTTTATCTCAAGTCTCCTGTCTTTTCACTGATAATAAATAGCCATGTAATCTCTACATATTATGAAGACAAGTTCAAAGTTATTGTCTGCAACTGAAAAATGTGTTATAAGAGAGGTGTTTCCCACTAGCTGCAGAATTTGTATTTAATAAATTCATTCTTACCAGTTATGTTGAAACTCAGTGTCTTCCTCTTAGAAGCCCATGGTCAGCTTGGCTGCTCAGCAGAGTTAGTGAACACAGAGACCAAGTAAGGCTCCTAGATGCCCTTGCCAGTCCTATCTCCTTCAGTGGGAATACTGATGGTAAATTGAATTATTTTACTTATGGCAATACACCATGGAAATTAAGCCAGTTTGGAATATGCCTCTGCCCTCTCCTTAACTATAGTTTCACTCTTCATGAATATGAATATGAATGTGTGTTTATGTACTTAATGTAATAATTGTGAACACATGTATACATATGAAATATATACCTCTCATTCTCTGTTCCACCTCTGTAGCATAGCTCTCTTATTTTATTTTGCTGTATTACAGCAATAATAATAATGATAGCCACTGGTGCAGTAATGAAGAAAACGAGTAGTAATCGGTGTCCTGGAAGAGTAGCATGTCTGTTTCTCCAGAAGCCCTTACCTAGAATGTAATATATCAATTATAAATGGAAAACTGGAAATGATATCATTATCAGCATTATTCCACAACATGAATATCTCATTTGCATATATTACAAATATACTAAATTAAACTAATAGCTATTGGTATTTTATTGACATGTTTGAGTTATAAACCTTTGTTTATTTGACAATTTTTGAATGACAAAATACTTGCAGACTAACCTTAACTAAGTGGAGAAAAACTATAACTTCTAACTGAATGGATAAGTATTCAACATATTTCCACTAAAATCAAGAACAAAAGAAAATGTCAACTCTCTTTACTTCTGTTTAATAAGAAGGACCTATCAAGAGTGATAAGACAAGAGATAAAAGGACAAAAATGTGAATGTAACAAGTCAAACTATCATCATTTGTATATATGAGTTTATAAATAAGAGTTATTAATGACTGTGATGAGAAAATTTCTAGAAATGACAGTGACTTTCAACAAAGTGAAGAGATACAAAATTAAGACACAAAAATCAGTAGTCTTTCTATATACCAATAACAAAAATGCTGGAGAACAAAGCATGAAAACAGTCCTATTCACAATTGTACCCCCATACCCAAAAAAAGAAAAGAAAATATTTTTTATTAACGTGTGTTTATTTGGTAGTTGGAGGAGGTCACTTCATAGAATGATAACTGGTCAAGTGCTGAAAAAAAGGGGCAGATGAATGCTCAGCCCTAAGTGAGTCGTGTCCGTCATCTCCTTGAGGGCTGGGTGAACATCATTACATCAAACAGAAAGAACATCCACCTCAGAAGAAGGCAGGAATAAGGAATTCAACAAGAAGGGATAAAATTATGGCAGTAGAGATACTGTCACGGTTGGGCCAAAGAGAGCTGGGTGGAAGAATGGATCCATCTGACTGCAAACATGCTTTTCTTTTAAGAAAGTATGACCTGGAAGACACTCAATGATCACTAGGGGCTGTTATTTCCACTATAAGCTAAGGTGAGGTGCTCCTGCTAGGTTTCAGATGGTTAGGAACCATACTTTATTTCTGTGGGCTGTGCTGCCCTGAGTACAAGGCAGGCTCTATTCTCCTAGGGGATCTAGACTGAAGAATATTAAGATAAACAGGGTGGTTCTAAAGCCTTGGCTCTAAGCAAACTTGCCTTGTGAGAGTTTTACAGTGTGAAACTGGTAATCCATTCATCCTTCCTCCCTCCCTCCCTTTCTCTCTCCCCTTGTTCATTTGTTCCTTCCTTCCTTCCTTCTTTCCTTCCTTCCTTCCTTCCTTCCTTCCTTCCTTCCTTCCTTCCTTCCTTCCTTCCTTCCTTCCCTTCCAGGGTCACTCCTTTTTGATATTACCCCCATTCTACTAATGCATATTTCAGAGAACTGCACTTTGGCTTCACAGGTTGACAGGTCTAGAAGAGTTTTGTCTCAAGATGAATAATTCAAATGTCGCTCACATTTGATATCGTTTGGCAACATTCAGGAGAGACATTGGACTTCATATTGATGCTGCAATGGGTAAAGTTTTGGGGCTGTTACAATAGAATTACATATATTTTGAAGATGAGGAAGAAATGAGTTTTGAGGAGTAATAATAGAGTGTCATGATATGGGTGATACTGTGTCTTCCTAAACTCATATTTTGAAGCCCAGACCCTTATGTGATAGTGTTTGTCAACTAGATCTTGAGGGAAATTGAGATTCATAAGAGCAAGGCAAAATCTTTATATGATTGCCATAATTATCAAAGAAAGGTGGACAGAAATCTCTACACACACACACACACACACACACACACACACACACACACACACACACAGCCATGTAAAAATTCTGTAAGAATGTAGATTTCTGAAAGCCATGAAAGGATTCTCAGCTAAAAGCAAACCCAAGCACTGTGGTTATAGACTTCCAACCTCCAGAACTGTGAGAAAATAAGCATACACTAAGATTCCCAGAATGGCTACTTGAGAAAACTAGTGTGGTGTGGTTTCATAAAGAAATGGATAAAACAACTTAATACTCAGAGAAACCTCTGAAGGGAGAAGGCAGTTGTAGCTTTCTCTGACAAATAACAGTCTGCAGGATGAACCAAGATGGTTCACTGCCAAAAACTCTCAAAGGTAGTATAGGCAACAATATAATCATTTCAACAAAAGGCAAACACACATGTGTGCATGGACACATACACACACATACACACATGTACATATATCCTAAAATATTAAAAATATTCCCAAATTATCAGGGAACATTGTAGAAGAGAAGGCAGAAAGACTGTAAAGATGGTAAAAGCCACAGAGTAGGAAGAAGTGTCCTGAGGCTTGGTTTCTCCTCACAGATCACCTTTTACATTCATGATTCCACAGTGAATACTGATAATCCCACTGAGGAAGGACATCAGTAGAATGATGATGGGGAGAGGGAATATAAGAGTATAATTGTACATGACTTCTGGGTTAAGATGGCACAGGTATAGGAATACTAGAGCAGTTTGGGAAGAAACAAAGAGACCATAGAATACATTCTTCAGCCAGAAACAAGGAATTGCTAAGCATAGCAGTCTCAGGAGAGACTAGAGTGACTGGCACTCGCAGCCCCAGAGGGTTGTTTGCCAGTTGGTGCAGCATCCCAACAGAGCTGGGAACCATGCCAGGAGATACAACAACAAAGCAGGGAGAGCTATCCACCACACGGAAGCCAGGGAACCATCCACCATGCTGCCCACACCAGCCCAGCCAGAAGTCAAAGCAACAAACTTAAAGTCTGGGGAGGGGTTCAGGAGTGGAGAGTGGAATATCAGAGGGGGGGAAGAAAGCACAGGCCTACTACAAATTGGGCCAGGAGCAGCATGGGCCTACCATGAATTGGGCCAGGGAGAGCCTAGGGACTCTGCCTCCTAGTGAGGAAGGTTGGAATCCAGTTCTGCTGGATTCTTGAGACCGGAGCACTGGGGCTGTAGACATACTGTTGCAACCTAGTTGAGGACTAGAAGTAAATGATGATGAGAACACAACATGCCAATACCTGTGGGACACTATGAAGGCAGTTCTAAGTGGGAAATTCATAGCACTAAATGCCTTCATAACAAAGACAGAGATCTCAAATTAATTACCTAACCACCACTTAACAGCATTGGAAAAACTAGAACAATCCAACCCTAGAAGCTCAAGGTGAAAAGGAATAACTAGGATCAGAGCTGAGATAAATGAATTGGAAATGAAGAAAACAATTTAAAAAATAGATAAATCAAAGAGTTGGTTCTATGAAAAATTTAATAAGACTGACAAACCCGTGGCCAATCTAATTAAACAAAAAACAGAGAAGGCCCTAATCAGTAAAATCAGAAATGAGATGGGAGAGGTCACAACAGACTCCAACAAAATAAGAAGAATTATCAAGGCATACTTCCTAAACCTCTACTCCACAAAACTGGAGAACCTGGAAGAAATGGAAGAATTCCTGGATACCTACAACCTGCCAAAGCTTTGCCCAGAGCAGATAAGGCTCCTAAACAAACCTATCACATCCACGGAGATTAAAATGTAATCAAGGACCTCCCCAAAAGGAAAAAAATCCAGGACTGGATAGATTCTCAGCACAATTCTACCAAACCTTCATCATAGAACTGAAACCATTCTTTCTGAAGCTTTCTTGAGGTATAGAAAAACAGGGAAAGCTTCCAAACTCCTTCTATAAAGCTATCATCACCCTAATCCTCAAACCAGAGAAGATGCAACAAGAAAAGAAAACTACAGATCCATATACCTGATAAACTTAGATGCTAAGATCCTGAACAAAACCCTTGCAAACTAGATACAACTCTAAATCAAAAATATTATCCACCTTGATCAAGTTGGCTTCATCCCAGGGATGCAGGGATGGTTCAACATATGGAAGTTGATTAATGTAATCCACCACATTAATAGATTCAACCACAAAAGCCACATGGTCATTTCATTCGATGCAGAGAAGGCCTTTGACAAAATTCAAAGGCATAGATGGCTTATAGAACAACCATATACAAAACTCCTAAAGCCCAAATCATTCTCAATGGGGAAAGACTCAAGGAGTTAGTTGCCATTTCAATCAGGAACAAGACACGGGTGTCCACTCTCACCATTGTACTTGAAGTTCTAGCCCAAGCAATAAAACAGGAGAAAAGCATAAAAGGGATACAAACTGGAAAGGAAAAAGTAAAATTATCCCTCTTTGCAGATGACATGAAGGATCATGTCATACATATCAGAACCAAAGAATACTATCAGTAAACTCCCAAAAGTGATAAATTCCTTCAGAAAAGTGGCAGGATACAAAATTAACACATAAAAATCAGAAGCCTTCCTGTATACAGATTGTATGCATACAGAAAAAGACATCAGAAAGACTGTCCCATTTTCAATAGCCTCAAAGAAAATCTAATACCTGGGAATATCATTAACCAAGGATGTGAAAGACTTGTATAATGAAAACATTAAGACACACAAGAAGGAAATAGAGGAGGATGTGTTAAGATGGAAAGATATTCCATGCTCCTGGATAGGAAGAATTAATATAGTAAATTTGGCAATGCTTCCACAAACGATTTACAGATCCAATGCCATGTCAATAAAAATCCCAGTGTCTCTCTTCACAGACATAGAAAAAATAATCTCAAGATTTATTTGGAAGGGCAAAAGGCCACAGATAGCCAAATCTACCCTAAGTGAAAAAACTTCCTCAGGAGGTATCACCATTCCTAATCTAAAGACATACTACAAAGCCATAGTAACAAAAACAGCATGGCACTGGCATAAAAACAGGCAGACAGACAGACGATGGAACAGAATTGAAGACCCTGCTCTTAGTTCAAGTAAGTATACTTACCTGACAATGTTGCCAACAATATTCACTAGTGTAAAGATAGCATCTTCAACAAATGATGCTGGAAAAATTGGGTAAATACGTGAAAAAATGAAAACAGATCCACGCCTTTCTCCATGCACAAAAATCAATTCCAAATGGATCAGGAGCCTTAACATAAGACCTGAAACCCTGAAAACCCTGGAAGAAAAGATAGGAGGAACTCTACATGAGATAGGAGTAGGGAAAAACTTCCTGAGCAAACAAACCTCCATTAGGGAGGCAGGTTAGTGCAACATAATTTAACCAGTGGGACCTCATCAAGCTCAAAAGCTTCTGTACAGACAAACATACCATACTCAGAGATAACAGACCACCATCAAACTGGGAGATAATTTTTGCCAGCTATAACACAGACAGAGGTTTACTATCTAGAACTCAAAAATAAATAAATAATCAAACATCCCCCCCCCCACAAAATGGGGCATTGATCTCAACAGAGAATTCACAGAGGAGGAAACCCAAATGGTGGATTCTCACTTAAGAAAGTGCTCATCACCCTTAATCATCAGGGAAATGCAAATAAAAACTACAATGAGATTTCATCTTACTCCAGTCAGAATGGCAATCTTCAAAAAATCCAACATTAATAATTGCTGGCAAAGATGTGTGGCAAAAGGAAACCCTCATTTACTGCTGGTGGGAATGCAAACTCATTCAACCACTATGGAAAGCAGTGTGGAGGCTTCTGAACAGAATGGGCATAGAGCTACCTATGGACCCAACTATCCCTCTACTAGGCATCTACCCTCGAGATGTCACACCTCAGCACAGAGACTTTTGCTCAACCATGTTTATTGCAGTTCAATTCATAATTGCCAAGAATTGGAATCTAACCAAATGTCCATCCCTGGACGAATGGATAACAAAGTTGTGGTACTATTACAAGATTCAATTCTACTCAGTGGAAAGGAAAAATGACAATGAATTTAGAGAAAAGTGGACTGACTTGGAGCAGATCTGACTTAGTGAACTCACAAAAGAGCAGAGTCAAACACCTCATATTCTCCCTCATATGTGGTTCCTAACCAGGTTACCCTTAAACTCTAAGCTAACCTGTCAGGGGAAATGAGAGACTGTGAAAGAAGGGGAAGGAATCAGGGAGGGATACAGGGAAGGGGGGGCTTATGCAATAAGCTAAATCAATGATGAATTGAAATAATAAAATCCTTACTTTCATACAGTAAGCTCTAGAGGAAGAAATGGGCATCCCCTGGTAAGAGGGGCCATGAATACAAGGGGAGGGAGCCTAAGCCCATGAAAAATGGATCAGACCTGCAACTCCCAGTCCCAGTCAAGGGTTCCTTCCCACACTGAGCTGTTGATCAAAGTGACCCACAAGGTCCCTAAAACGAGACAGGATTCTGTCAAAGCTCTTGAATGCCCACCCCAGGCCAAAGGTAAGATGCTATTGCTGAAGAAGCCACAGAAAGTCATCAAACAACACTGAGAGACCCTGTGAGATCCAGAATGGTAACCAGCCCCCAGGGGGTAGCAAGTGCAATGCTGGAAGGTGCTACATAAGCGGCCAGGGGAAATTGGTCAACGAAATTTGGAGAAAGCGGATACCACTGATATAAAATGCAGACTGTTAGAAGGCTGAACACATTCCCCTCTGGAAGAGATCAGTGAGCCAAGAAGAGAGCACTTGTGCAACTGAGGCACCAAAACTGGGGGGAGTAATCAACAGCTGTCAAATTGGCCAAGAAATCCACTCAGTGACAAGGAACCCTTAAGTGGAATTGGGACTCAAGCCAAAACCCTATGGGAACCAAAAACCTGGGCTCCCAGGATAAATTCCCAACTACCAGAGAACCACAGAGAGGTTAATCCCAATAGAACCTTTTCAAATTAGAAATATGTATCTCATTTAACCTATATTGTTGAGATCTTAAATGTCTCTGGACACTTAAGATCTCAACAATAAAGCAGACTTAAAACTCACCCACCATGACTCAGGGAACTGAGCAGAAGAGGGGGCCGAAAGACTGCAAGAGCCATGGTGGAGGAGACTATTCAGAGATATTGCCCAACTCAGCAACAAGGCACAAAGTGGTGGGGACCTGGCTGCCTCCTGTGCTATTCATAACCCCCCTACCCCATAGATTGATCCAGTGTGCCCACCAAGGAGGAGGATGCCCAGTGGATTGGGGACAGGGAGGAGGGTAATGGGATACCAACCTAATATTTGTTCATACAATGTATCTAATTTTGAATAATAAAGATATCAATAAAAAGGATAATCATACTGGTATATGGCCAGTATGCAATAGGTTACATTTAATTAATTAATTAAAAAGCAGAATTTTAAAAAGTTAATCACAAAGCATAAATATTTCATCAGAAACTTAAATATGTTGTCATAAAGGCATGGTAAACCAAACCACAGAGGGGAAACTTTCTGGAAGGATGCCCAAAGATATAGAAGAGAAAATAGGTTAGATTAAAATAGAGGTTGCCCTTAACAGTGATCAGGATGGCCTGACCACGGAGCTGACTTCCAAGTATGTTTTGAAACTTTATGCATGTTGTTTTGAGACTTTTTAAAATTGCACAATTGTCACATACTCAGTTTTTAATTTTCCCCTTGCACCCACTTCTTTGTGCTAATTGAAGCTGCTGACTGTCAGATAGGATTCTGGAAAACAGCTTTGCTTGCTAGCCATGGCTTAATGCCAAAAAACAATAAAACAAAAATACAAACTCAGCTCAGGGCCAGAGCTTTTTGAGGAGAAATCCCACTCCAGACCACCAGTAATAAACGTCTCTATTTCACTCATATTGGCCTTGGAGTGGTCTCTTCAAAAATATTTCCACTACAATTCTTCATTTAAACCACCATATTATGGTTGTATTTTAATCAGCCAAGTAATTTGACAGCATTAAAGGCCAGTCACCTCCTAAAATCCAATTACAGAGAAATTTGTCTAAGATTCTCATGACTTTCTTGTGAGGCCCAAAAGGAAGGAGGGCAGGGAACTCAGTTTGCCTAGACTTCCAGTTATTTTAGTTGGCTGAATAAAAGTCAGAGCCAGGGAACCCCTGTTTTTTTTTTTCTAATCTCACTCATGTTTTTGTTTTTTAATCTCAATGTGTTACTAGGAACAGCAGAGGTGAGATGATACAGAGGAAATTTCAAAAGATCAGTTAGGAGCTCTTGCAGCAGGAGAAAGACAACTAACTGTAATGTCAACAAGAAGAAAGGGCAGCCTGAAGATTCCAGAGACATCAATGAATAACAACTGCTGATGCTATTCTAAAATGAGAATATGGGAGACAATGCACAACTCCTTCTGTGGCACTTCCTGACTGCAGCTAAGTCTTGTCTTTGGTGCACAATGTCAGCATGGATAGAGGATGGAATATCAATTTACACTCTCTGAATTTTTATATCTGACAAATAAAATAAGACTATGTTCATTGACAAGTTATTTTTTAATCAACTCTGAACCTGTAATTTATTCTTTTACACAAAGAATTAGTGCAATAAAAATGTAAGTATACCAACCTTCTATGAACTGGTGTCCATCATCAATACTTCCGTAAGCTCCCTTTTTAGGCTCACAGTTAGGAGGAATATAATCTTTTTCACAATGACAATGATAATAATTGTTACACATCTGGAATCATCAAAAGAGCAATTTTCGTGCAAATGTGGCTCTTGAACACTGGTAATCACACTTACCACAGAATATCTCATTCTGGAGAATTGTATTTCAAGAGACAAATTCATCAAATATACACTGCCAATTGTCTATGTCTTAAAAACGGAATCTATCTCCGTTAACAATCAATTTGTTTCTTTCATTCTAATTCTTTCAACCCCACCCACAATCGGGCCCAGCCGAGTACCCCTCACAACTGTCAAGAACACATCAATCATTACCATTTACTTCTTAGCTTGGCCAATCCATGACCTGCACTTACCACTTTCTGCCTTCTCTCTATGAGAACAGCTTCACGGTGTTCATGCACTGGCACAAGAACTTCCTATGAGTCCTCACATCCACCCCATATGTTTATCAGATAAATATTTCCCCCTTAGATTTTTCCAATAGAGAGATTAGAAAATTTCTTAAGACAAGATTAAAGATACAAATCATTGACTAATGATACCACATAGACTATAAATTACAAAGAAGTCAACACCACTTTAACCCCCTAGTTACTCACTGAATTGTTAAAAGCTGCTTAAAATGAACACTTACCCCGTGATCATCGCAGTCTCTTGTTACGTTACACTTTTCATAATTTAGTATAGGTAAAACGGCTTCACATTTTGCATAACGACAATACTAAGTTAAAACAAAAGTAAAAAAATAAAGTCAAGTAATCTGCTTGAACACATAAAAAAGACATAAGAAAAAAACAGAAGAACCAGAATTCTTGTAATCTGTGATTGGGCTTAAAATTCATGAGATGACAGTAAAGAAAAAAGTACTAATTATTGTGACAACAATAACACAAGGTTTTTGCCCTGAGACTGGTAAACTATGTAAAGGGCCTATACATACACACATACATGTATAGAGATATAGATATAAAGATATGTATTATATAGATAGATAACATATGGCATAGATAGTGAAGTATACATATTTAGATAAATGTAGATCTGTAGATATAGATATACCCTCTAGCACTAGAAGATCTCTGATTAGCCCCTTGAATTCAATAATTATCAGAGGATCATTTTTTTAAATAAACATGCACAGGCTCCACCCGAGTTCTTTCTATCAACAATACTTGGGGCCGAGTTCAGGAAATTATCACTGGGCATCTGGGGTTGAGGACTCACAAGTAGGAAATGTAGTCTCAAAATCGTGTGCATGAACAGCAAAGAAACTAGTCCATGTTGGGGAAAACACGAGAGAAGACTAACAGGTAACTTAGAGAAGGTAATAATACGAGAAGAAGAGCCAACGGTGTGATGGCTGAAAAGTTTTCAAAGAAGGCAAATGTCCAATGTGCCAACTCGTTTGCTCTAACATACGGTATATATGTACAAGACCTTCCTAAACGACAATGACTGTCAGCAAATTCAGCTTTTCTTAAAAAGATTGATATCTGAGGTTTTAATCATTGAATTTGAATATGAATAGTGATGCTTAGGCCTATAATGCCCGTTAGAACTCAAAGGAAAGAGCGGATTCAGCTCATATTTATATTCCAAATGTTTTAAAATGAACAAGACATGACAGGTACATTTTTTCTTTCATGTGCTATCATCAAAGTCTTATCATACAAAAGCATCTTGGCACATGCCTTTAATCCCAGCACTCACAAGGCAGAGGTAGCAGGATCTTTGTGAGGTCCAGGCCAGCCTGAGACTACATAGTGATTTCCAAATCAGCCTGGGCTTCAGCAAGACCTTACCTCAAAAAAAAAAAAAAAAATCTCAGTATTATTTTTCCTAGTATCAGTGAGTGACATTCTTCAGATGCTTTTTGGAACAGCTTTATGAAGCTGTTCCAAAAAGCTTATTAATCAGCTAAGTTAATGTGTTCGGAAGGTGCTCAGTTTATATCTGAAGCAGCTATAGTTTTAAGATTTTTGATGATTTTTAAGGCCCTTTGGAGAGACCTAAGGACATACCCTGTCACTGACAAAGTGATTTTCACAAAATCATTCTCCTTAGCCACGTGGGAAAATTCCTGAGTGGCACCAGACATTTATATTTCTCTATATTTTCTGGATTTTTCTTCTGACTTTTTCTATTTTATCAGTCCTTTTATCTTTGTTTCAGATTCTTAACAAGGTCAGTTAGTTGGACTGTGAACCTGTATGTATTTAGAGTTGTGTATTTATGAGTACATACCCTTAGATAAATTTATATAAACAAACTCATATTTTTTCTTCTGTAAATATCTTAGAGGTACATTAATAAGCTAATTTAATTTTCTACTTTAACAAGATGTTGAGCTGGGCATGGTGACTTACACCTGAAATCCTAGCAATTAGAAGGACCTAGAATGTAAAAGGACCACTCACTGTGAGTTTGATGCCAGCCTGGATTATAAAGGAATTTCCAGGACAGCCTGGGCCCAAGTGAGACCCTGCTAAACACTTCCAACATTAAGCAATGAAAATGTCCAAAGAAAGAAAAATTACCAAACAAATCTGTGCAATTCCTGAGTCACACAGATTTGGCAATCATATAAAGGCCTAACAGCCCAGTGTACAGCCTTGCTTGAATGCAGAGACATTTAGTAGAGACTCCAGAAAAACTATAGCTTAGAAGTGATACAGATTTAACCAAAAGTTGAAGTTGGTTTACACTCTAAGAATTGATGTTTTATCCTCAAGATAGCTTAAAGTCTTTTAGAGTTTGACAAGTCATGAAAGGACAAAATCCAAAAGAATTTTAACTATCAGCTATAACAAAGTCTAGTTCTCTTTATTGGAAGAAAACATTCACCATTCATACGTACCTATACACAAACACACTTAAAGGCATATACACAGAGAGAGAATTTTTTAAAGTTCAAAATACTGAATTCATAGGTTTAGCATATAATAAAGGTCAACTAACAAAAAGGAAAAGGAAAGAAAATTTGGCCCTTAAGTGAAAAAAGTAGATTTAAAAAAAATCATAATTACTAATGCTGAATTTGTGGGAAGGAGGCCATCAGTAAGATGGCTTACTCAGGAAGACGAATGCTTTGCTTTTCCTAACAGACCACCACCACCAGCAATGACAACAACAGATAAACAACTGAAGTGTTGGAAAGGATGTTGCAAGAGCACAGGAGATCCTCTGAGACACAGAAACTTAGCTTGGTCATGTGGGAGGAGAAGTCACCCATCCCATCACCTCAGCTCCAGGAGGGAGCTTTCCCCAGGGGAAGGGTCAGCTGCAAGCCCCCAGCAGCCTGACCCCTTGAGCATGCGCAGAGAAGCTGGCTGTGGCTCACGTGACTGCAGGCTTTGGAGAAGGAGCCCACACTGGGATCCTCCTACTCCCCAGCAACTTTATGACTTAGTGTGTCCACCTCAGAAGCAGTAACCAGGGCACATCTGTGACACACTTGTCCGCAGTATGACATCTTCAGCTGATTCCAGCCAAAGAACACACGACAGCATGGTTTCTGGAACCACCCTGCACAGGGCACCCCAGGAAAGAATTCCTCCACAGTGGAAAAGCTGAATTCAAATTAATGAGCCCGTCAATATTAACCCTGTCGTTAACAAACGAAAAGAAGAGAAGCTGCCACTAAGCCAGGAGACATGTGACTCCATTGTAAGAAGAGTGGGCCTGAACCTCAACAAGACCAGTCCCCAAACCAGCAAATGTAGTACCAATATACTCTGTCTTCGAGGAGTAGTATAACATCCCATCCTGTCCCAGAGAAGAACTGTCTGCTGTCATGTGCTGAGGAGTGCTCAGGCATTGCTGCCATTGATTATGCTAGAGAATTTGCACTAAGACTACAATATTGATTTCAGTAATAATGGACACTTCTAGGACCTAGCAAACCTCAGATAAAATTTTAGCAATGAGCATGCATATCAAAAAGAGAGAAAGGTCTCAACCAACCTAATATTATATCTTAAAGGATAAGAAATAGAATAACAAACCAAGCTCAATGCTAGCAAAAGAAGGAAGTGACTATCCGAAAATGAACTTTGGAGATTTTTTTTTGGAAAGATAAGATTAATAATCTTTTATCTTTACTAAGTTAAAAAGATAGGAGTTTCAAAATCAGAAATAAATATGAAAATGTAATAGTTGATACCATGGAAGCAGAAAGGCTTCACAAACGTGTGTTTTGAGAAAGCACACATTGAACAATCTAGAAGAAACAGATTCACATATACATGAAACTAACCAATGGAGGAAAATCAGAGATTGCTCAGTGGGTCAGAGCGAGGGTATGATGGGGCCCGATTTGGATTCCCAGTACCCACATAAAAATCCAGGCCTGATCATGCCTGCCAGCAAGCTTGATTCTTCAGAGTCCAGCTAGTTCAGAATGCTGGAGCTAGATGTTAGCCAGTCTGTCCAAGAACAGAAGCTCCTGCTTCTGAGAGACTCAATCTCAAGGAAAGAGCAAAAAATCCTCATGTTCTCCTCTGGCCTCTGAACCTGAGCACAGTGGGTGTGCAATCTGCACACACACATATGCATACCTTATGATGCACACATATACTACACCATATACCACATCACACACACACACACACGCACACACAGCCGAGGGATCATCTCAACACATACAGAAAAGGCTTTTGACAAACTTCACTATCCTTTGATGAGAAACAACTATCAAAAACAATAAAATGCAAAACAAGCATATTTGAACAAAATAAAGGTCATATATGAAAATACCACAGCTAATACCATACACGATTGGGGAAAGTTGTAAGCCTGTATTATTGTCATGGTTTGAATAAGATTTTCCCATAAATTCATGTATTCTGAATACTTGGTCTTCAGCTGATGGGAATTTGGGAGTTGGGAGCCTTGCTGAAGTTGGTGTTTCTGGAGGTGGGCTTTGGAGGGTTATAGCTCCCCCTTGCCTGAGCTCAGCTAGCTCTCCTGTTACTGTTTGCCTCTTTTTGTAGCAGAAGGGATGTTCAACCTGTGCTCATGCCAAGCTTTCCCCTGCCATCATGGAGCCACCCCTTGAGTCTCTAAGTTAAAATAAATTCTTCCTCCCTGTCAGCTGCTTTGGTCAGGTGCTTTATCCAGCAATGAGAAGATAACTACAACATGAAAGCGGTACCAGAGGAGTGGGGTCATTAGGGCTAGAAACCTAACTGTGTGGTTTTGACCATTTGGAAATGATTTGTGGGAATAATATGGAAGGATTTGAAACTTTAGACCAAGGGATGACTTACAGTGCTGTAAATCGAGTTTGATGGGCCATTATGGTTAAAGTTGAAATATCTAAATGCTGAAAGGACTGTAAGGTTTGGCATATGATGTGGAAAAGTGCTTTGTCTAAACTGAGCTGCAGTCACTTTGTGTTAGAAGATAAGCTTTTCCATGTGCTGAAATGTTAAGCAGGGTTGAATTTAGAAGAAAGGGGCTGGTATGAGCAGATGGATATGGCACAGAAAGAAATTAAAGTTTAGGACAGTAGATATCAGCTGCTTCAGCTGCCACTGTTTGAAAGGCGACTGCCATTAAGATTGGGGCAGCTGTTCTGTGTTGGTGTACCAGAAGGAATGCTGACTCTTTTGAAGAAGAGGGCCTCCTGAAGGAAAAATGTTGAAAGTGTTTTCCTGCTCTTCAAAGTCGCCTTTATTCCCCCTGGATTAACAAATTTGGTAGCCCAGTTGGAACTATGGGAGTATAACAAATGCAAGAAAGAGTGGATCATTGGATTATCAATGCAGTTTGTCTTTTGGAAATGCCCACTGGCGAAATGAGGCAAGGTTGCAGAAGTCCCTGTACGGAGACCTAGTGGAGCTATGAGGATGAACCATAGGTTGTAGTGTTGATCCCAGGATTGTTTAGCTGCCAAGGGGAGCTGCTGGCCATGGATAGAATTTTCCCAGCTGGAGGTGTGGAATTGAAATCCCAAAGATTATGTCACTATTTAGGGATATCAAGTTTGGAACCAAAGGATTTGATATTTGTCCTATTTATTTTAGATCATACACTGGTTTAATCTTTTATTGCAATTCCATCTTCTGCATTTTTTAAAATTCTGGGCTATTATGTGATTTGGGTTTTACATGCTCATTGTTAAAAGACCTTAGACTATGGGGATATTTGAATAGTGTAGGGATTGATTTAAAAAAAAAGTTATCTGTGAGGACTTTTAAAGTTGGACTGAGTACATGGCATTTTATATCATGGATAGTCATCAGTTTATGGGGGCCAGGGATGAAATATGGTGGTTTGAATCAAATGACCCTCATAAAGTCATATTGCCTAGATGCTTAGTCTCTAGCTGATGGCAGTTGGGGAGGTGGAGCCTTGCTGATGGAGCTGTGTTTCTGGGGAGAGTTCAGGGGTATTATAGCCAGCTCCCTTTGCCAGAGCTCAACTCCCTCTTCTGCTGCTGTTTTCCACCTGTTATGGAAGAAATGATGTCCAGCCTTTGCTCATGCCATGCTTTCCCCTGCCATTATGAAGCTTCCATTCAAGACTATAATCCAAAATTTAAAAAAAAAATCCTCCTATCAGTTTATTATGGTCAAGTGCTCTGCCCACCAATAATAAGGTAATTACAATAATCTTAGATTAGGAACAAGATTAGGGTGGCCTTTCTTCATCACTTACATTCAACATAGTGTTGTAAGTCTTACCCTTAGCAAGCAGGGAGGTAAGAAAAGAAACAAAAGATATCCAAACTGGAAAAGAGGAAGATAAATTGTCCTTTTTTTTTCAAATAAAAAATCCTGAAGATTCCATGAATAATTTATACCAATGAAAAATTAGTAAAATCATGTAATATAAAATTCACACATAAGGGTGACCATATATTGTTGTGAGCTAGTGAGCATATTGAGAGAGCAATACCATTTACCATAAAAACATGATTCTGAGGAATGAATTTAACCAAAGAGGTAGAAGACTTATACTTTAAAAAACCTATGAAAGGACTTCCGGATCAATATGGTGGACTAGCAGCCACACTAGGACTGAAGGGGAAATGGTTTGAGATTCTAGCTGGAATCCAAACCATGGACTCATGCTGTAGCCCTGGCCCATAGCCCAGCCCCTCTAGGCTCCTGCGCCAGCCTGGCTGAAGCTCCCCAACTACTATTGGCTCTCCTCTTTGCTCCATGGGTCATTCCACTCCCCACCAACCAGGTTCAGCAGCAGTCCAGTCTTAGGCCCACCCCCTCCCTGCTCCCACCTAGTCTGAGCAGGCCTCTGACAAAGACACACCCAAGTGCCCATACCCACTCAACCACCAGCTCCTGGACCAGTCTGAACCTCCACAGAACAAGTGCCCAGCAGCTGAACCAAAAATGTACCTCTACCCAGGAAACCAAGTGTAAACCCTGCCCCTGCTGTGCTATACCTAAGCTGATTACACAAGGTAAGCCATTTAAAATGCTAAATCTCCTCTGTCCTTAAGAAAATTACTCTCTCATCCCAACATGGGCAGATCACAATGTAAAAAGAACACACAAGCTGAGTGCCACATACCAAACTCACCAAGCCCTACTTTGGAAGACACCAGTGAAATTATGAGAGAGTGAAGGTGCAATCCCAGGATGAGGTGACATTATACCCAGGAAATATTTTCATGGAGACTGTGATGAGGTTAATGGCGGAAATGGAAGTAAAAATGGAAAAATGTGTAGAAAATGTACAGAATCAGGACACAAGCTTTGCCACTAGGCTTAACACAATTGAGGAGAAACAGACAGACTTTGCTAGATCAATGAGTGAACTAAAGGCAAACCAGAAAGCAGAAGATATCAAGAATCAGCATCACAAAGTAAGCAAAGATATATGTAAATATGAGAATGATTACCAGGAAGCATTAAATAAGCCAAACTTTGAAATGAAAATGCAACTCAAAAAAGATATAGAGACATTGCAAAAAGCCATATCAGAAAACAATAATCAAACAGAGCTATTGAAAACTTCTCTAGAATCCCTCACCACTAGAGTCAATAATCTGGAAGACAGAAACTCAGATGTGGAAAACAAAAGAGTTCCATAGGGAAAACGAAAACTTGGATAAGTTCAAAAAAGCATATGAACAAAATATGAGGAAACTATGGGACACCTTTAAGAGACCAAACCTCTGGATCATGGGGGAAGAAATCCAGGCCAAAGGCACAGAGAACATATTCAACCAAATTATTGAGGAAAATTTCCCCATTCTAGCAAAGAAGAATCCCATTCCAATAAAGGAAGTGCACAGAACACCAAACAGGTAGGACCAAAGAAGAAACTCCCCAAGACACATAATACTAAAAACCCAAAACATTGAAAGCAAGGAGAAGGTATTTAAAGCAGTAAGAGAAAAACAACTAACCCCATATAAATGGTATACCCATCAGAGTTATATCAGATTTCTCCATGGAAACTTTAAAAGCGAGAAGGGCTTGGAATGGAGTACTTCAAAGCCTAAATCACTATGGTGTTCAACCCAAAATAATGCACCCTGCACAAGTGTCCCTCATAATGGAAGGAGGAAGGAAAGCATTCCATAATAAAAGCTAGCTCTACAAATATATGGGCACAAAACCAAACCTACAGAGAATTCTCCATAAAATATTCTTCACTGAAGAGTCAGCAAGTAACCTCAAGAGCCCTCTAGACTTCGGGCATGATAAGCCTAGAGGGGACAAAATAACACGAGAGGCATCAAATCCTATAAACCCTACCCCATGGTAGGGATTGAGACAAGCCTCACAGTTATAACTTTGAGTATTAACGGTCTCAACTCTCCCATAAAAAGACACAGGCAAGTATGGTGCATCACAAAAATGGACCCTTCCATCTGCTGCCTCCAAGAAACTCACCTAACCTCTAAAGACAGGAACTTCCTCATGGTTAAAGAATGGAAGTTGATTTTCCAAGCTAACAGAAACAAAAAACAAGCAGGGGTTGCTACACTAATATTTGACAAAATAGACTTTTTAAAACAAAATCAAGGATGATCAATGGCAATTTGTACTCATCAAGGGACAATCCAACGAGAGAATATTACCATCATAAACATGCATGCACCAAAAACAGGTGCACCATATTTCATAAAGCAAGAACTAATAAAAAACAAAAATAAACTCCAATTCCATCATAGTTGGAGACTTTAATATACCACTATCATCTCTAGACAGATCATCCACAAGAAGATCAGCAGGGAAATAATAGAACTTAACAACACCATAGATCAACTAGACCTAACACACATATACAGAACATTCCATCCCAACTCTATAGAATATACATTCTTCTCAGCAGCTCACAGAACCTTCTCCAAAATAGACCACATATTAGGACATAAAGTATGCCTCAATAAATTCAAGAAGATTGATAAAGTGCCTGTATCATATCGGACCACAATGCATTAAAGCTGGAAATAAACAACAGGAGAAAAAACAGAAATTACACCAACTATTGGAGACTGAACAATATGCTATTAAACAATGAATGGGTTGTTCAAGAAATTAAAACAGAAATTGAAATTTTCTTAAACAAAATGATAACAAAAATACAACATACTAAAACTTATGGGACACAATGAAGGCAGTCCTAAGGGGAAAATTTATAGCACTGAATCCTTCATAACAAAGACAGAGAGATCTCAAATTAATAACCTAACTAACCAGCTAAAGGCATTGGAAAAATTAGAATAATCCAACCCCAGGAGCTCATAATGAAAAAAAAATTAAGATCAGAGTGGAGATCAATTAATTAGAAACTAAGAAAACAATTTAAAATTTTTGATGGAATAAAAAGCTGGTTCTTTGAAAAAATAAACAAGATCAACAAACCCGTGGATAATCTAACAAAAAAGAAAAAAAGAGAAGTCCCAAATCAACAAAATCAGACATGAAAAGGGAAAGATCACAACAGACACCAGTGAAATTGGAAGACTCATCAGGACATACTTCCAAAACCTCTACTCTACAAAATTGGAGAATCTAGAAGAAATGGACAAATTTCTGGATACCTACCACCTACCAAAACTAAACCCAGAGCAGATAAATCTCCTAACTAAACCTATCACATCCATCAAAATCTGAAATGTAATTAAAAATCTCCCCAGAAGGAAAACTCCAGGTCTTGATGGATTCTCAGCTGAATTTTACCAAATCTTCATCATAGAATTGAAACCACTCTTTGTGATGCTTTTTAGTGTAACTGGAGAACAGGGAATGCTTCCAAACTCTTTCTATGAAACTACCATTATCCTAATATCAAAACCTGACAGAGATAAATCCAGAAAGGAAAACTATAGACCTATATCTCTGATGAACTTAGAAGCAAAAATTCTGAATAAAATCCCTGCAAACCAAATCCCAAAACACATTGAAAGTATTATTCACCTCAAACAGGTTGGCTTCATCCCAGGGATGCAGGGTTGGCTCAACATATGGAAATCGATTAATGCAATCCACCTCATTAATAAACTTAACCACAAAAACCACATGGTCATCTCAATCAATGCAGAGAAAGCCTAATACAAAATCCAGCATTACTTCATGATCAAAACACTTAAGAGACTTGAAATAGAGGGCCTATAACTCAACATAATAAAGGCCATATATGAAACTCCTAAAGCCTAAATAATGGGAAAAGACACAAGGAGTTCCCACTAAATTCTGGAACAAGGCAGGAGTGCCCATTCTCACCACGGCTCTTCAACATACTCCTTGAAGTCCTAGCCCAAGCAATAAGACAGAAGAAAGATATAAAAGGGATATAAGTTGGAAGCGAAGAAGTGAAACTATCCTTTTTCCTAGATGACATGATCCTATGTATAACAGACCCGAAAGTCAGTACCATCAAACTACTGAAGGTTATTAACTCCTTCAGCAAAGTGGCAGGATAGAAAATTAACACACAAAAATCAGTAGCCTTCCTGCATGCAAATGACATGCACACAGAAAAGCAATCAGTGAAACAGGTCCATTTTCAATAGCTACAAAAAAATAAAATACCTTGGAGTAACACTAACCAAGGATGTGAAAGACATGTAGAATGAAAACATAAAAATGCTCAAGAAGGAAATTGAGGATAACGTGAAAAGATGGAAAGATCTTCCATGCTCTTGGATAGGTAGAATTAATATTATGAAAATGGAAATACATCCAAAATCTGTATACAGATTAAATGAAATACCAATAAAAACACCACCTTCATTATTTGTAGACATAGAAAAAATAATCTCCAAATTTATTTGGAATGGCAAAAGACCTCAAATATCCAAAGCTGTCCTTATTAAAGAAGCTCATCAGGCAGTATCATCAAACCTAACCTAAATATATACTACAAAGCCATAGTAACAAAAACAGCATGGTACTGGCATAAAAACAGACACAGAGACCAATGGAACAGGACTGAAGACCCTGCCCTCAGCTCGAGCAACTATAGTTATTTAATATTTGACAAAGATGCCAACAATGTTAACTGGTATAAAGAAAACATCAATAAATGCTGCTGGACAAATTGGATAAATACTTGTTAAAAAGTGAAACTGGACCCACTCCTCTAACCATGCACAAAAGTCAGCTCCAAATGGATCAAAGGCCTCAAGTTAAGACCTGAAACTCTGAAAACCCTGGAAGAAAAAGTTGGGGGGAACTCTCTACTCTATGAGATAGGAATAGGGAAAAACTTTCTGAACAAACCTCCAGTAGCCCAGGAAGTGCAACAATCACTTAACCAGTAGGATCTCATAAAGCTCAAAAGCTTCTGTACAGACAAGCATACCATATTCAAAGCCAATAGACCCCCATGAAACTGGAAGTTAATCTTTGCCTGCAACATCTCTGCAACATGGATAGAGGTCTAATAACTAGCACTTACAAATAACTCAAAAAATTAAATAATGATTTCTCAAAAGCCCTCTCACAAAATGGGGCAGTGAACTCAACAGGGAATTCTCAGAGGAAGAAATACAAATGACCAACTCTCATTTAAGAAAATATTCAACATCCTTAATCATCAGGGAAATGCAAATCAAAACAACAATGAGAGTCCACCTTACTCCAGGCAGAATGGCAATCATTAAAAAATCTACCAACAACAGATGTTGGCATGGATGTGGGGAAAAGGGACCCTCATTCACTGCTGGTGGGAATGCAAACTTGTACAACCACTATGGAAAGCAGTGTGGAGGCTCCTGAACAGGATGGATATAGAGCTATCAGTGGACCCAGCTATCCTTCTACTGTGCATCTATCCTCAAGACTCCTTGTTTCAGAACAGAGACACACAAGAACAGAGAGACAAACACCGCATATTCTCCCTCACCTACAGTTAAAAATCAAGTTAAGCTTGAACAGTAAGTAAACTTGACATGAGATTCAGGAGACAGACAAAGGGGATGGAAGGAATTGGGGGTTTGGGGCTGATGGGACAGAAGGCGGGTGATATACAATGACCTAAGCCCACGATAAACTGACTCCATAGAATCCTTTCTCCTGTACAAGTTCCTGACATAGCCGGAGGCATCATATGGTAATAAGGGTCCCAAAGAGGGAGGGGTGGAAGCTTAGCTCTAGGACAAATGACTCTGACCTTTGGCCCCCATCTCAGTAATTAGTTACTGCCCACAATGAGCTGTTGATCCAAGTGACCTATATGGCCTCCAAAACAAGACAAGCTTTTGCCACAGCACTTGAATACTGACCTCAGGCAAAAGATAAGACCCTATTGCTGAAGATTCTGCAGACTGCTATCACACAAAACTGAAAGACCCTGCTGAATTTGGAAACAAAATCATCTCTGAGAAGGCTAGCCTGTGTAATGCCAGAAGGTGTTGCACGAGCTGCCAGGGAAATCAGACCAACAATATTCTGAGAAAGCAGGGGACATCCTTATCCTACATTGACCAATGGCCTGAGAATGCAGATCACACTGCTATATGGCACAGATAAGGAGGACAAGAAGTGCTCATCTGTGCAATAGTGGTGCTCAACCTAGGTGGGTAATCAACAGCTGGCTAATTGGCTATGAGATACACTCAGTGGCAGGGAACACTTGACCGGTACAAGGGGGATCCAAGGCAACCTTGAATGGGGACCAAGAACCCGATCTCCAAGGGGAAGTCCTCACTAACCATAGGTCTTCAGAAAGGCGACACCCTTTAAAATCTCACCAATTTAACGATATTTATCTCATTTAACAATTACTTAAGAGCTCAACAATTAAGCAAACTTAAAAGTCACACACCATGACTTAGGGAAACTTATTGAAGAGGTAGCGGAAAGATTGCAAGAGCCATGTGGGGGAGAATATCTAATGCATAAAGGGGCATGACATCCTGGTTTTAAATGGTTTTCTCTAATAACACATGATAATGAGAAATGCATATATGTTAATTTAAAATAAGAGGGAGAGGCTTTGAGGTCCAAGTCGCCTTTGGCTACATGGTGAGTTCAAGCCACCTTGGGTTACATGACACTCTGTTTCAATAAAAATAAAGTAAAAAAAAATAAGAAAAATTGATAGAAGAATGCAGTCAATAAGCAGGAACATAGAGCTCCCATCTTTTCTCTGCCAAGGGCTTATAGCACTCTTCCAGGGCCTATTTGATGCTCTGGCCTCCAACCCACTTTCACCCAAGAGCTAATGGGATGTACATGCTATAGAACCTTCCTCTCACTCATCCCATTTCTAAATCCATAGGCTACTTATTCTTGGAAAAAGTCTGAGCATGTGCCAAGTGACACAATTACAGATCCTGTTGATAGGAATGCCTTATTAACATATTTATTGTCAATCAGTAGATGAATTGTATGAGCAAGTCTTGTGATGATACCCCCATTTCCCTCTGGGGGCCCTCTGCAATGGGCTTGCTGGACCAGATGGGGATAGCGCATTATGGATTGTACAAGAGGAAGAGAGTTTTTCTTTGTGTGTTGTTCCTGGACAGGTAAATGGCACTGGATCTTCTCCCTCCCCCCACACACCATGGTTCTTAAAATCTTTCTGTCCCCTCTTCCCCTCAGATCCCTGAGTCATGGTGGGTGAGTTTTAAGTCTGTTTTACTGTTGAAGTCTTAAGAGTCTCTGGATTTCTGCTTTGGATGGTGTTGTGTATCCTCAGTTTTGGTCTCCATTCTCCTTACACAGGATATCAGACTTGCTGTGGAGATAGTTCTCTTATTCATCTCTCCACTTCATCAAAGATTTCCTTAATGACCTACCTCTAAGAGGTAATGGGCCTTTGGCCCCCCACCCCCCCAAAAACATAGAGAATCAAGAAGTTGGTATAAAAGAAGCCCAGTAACAAAAATAAAAAGGTGACTGCAAACTTCTACTTCTCACACTATAAAAGGTGCAGGGGTGAATCAGTGATGTCTACAGTGTAATGATTGAAAGGCTAAAAGGAGTAAAATAACAAAGGCTACCATAATAGGTTAAGGATAAATACTGTGAAATATATAAATGATATCAAAGCTCCAAATAGATGAAGAGGGGAGTTACTGTGAATGTTTTTATGAAAACTCACCAGCTTAAAACTGGCAGTTATATGTGATCTGTCTTATAGAAGCCTCAGAGAAGCCTGAAGGAAATCATGCAAAAAAAATCACAATAAAATATCACTTTATACCTTTTACATCAGCTATCAACAAAACAAAAGATTAAATGTTGACTCATATCCTTCATACCACTACAGGAACTATGAGCCTGTAATCTTCCTACAAAGAAAATATCTTGCTACAAAGTAAAAACCCTGCACGTTGCTTCACTGGGGAATCCTTTCAAATAGTTAATCAATCCTCCTCAAACTTTTTTTTTAAATGTAAGAGGAAAATATATTTTCTAATGTCTTCTTCAAAGCCCTCAGTAATGAGACCATAAAGACACCATAAGAAAAAAAATATAGACTGCCATTAATTTAACAAAAACTGGTGCAAAACTGTCCAAAAAGATACTACAACCCAAACTAAGCAGCCAATCACAACTCTGTAACACAGCCAAATGTTATTTATTTCGAAAATATATGAGGGCTTCAGGATTTTTTTTTAAAAGACTAACGCAAAGTTATAGGGTAATGTCATGGAGAAAATACACAGGCTTTTAATTTAAAAAAACATATGTTCAACAAGATTGATTAAAGACACGTTGAATACAATTGAAAAATCTAAGAATGTTCTTGTGAAGACTTTTGTCACAGTGATGAGAAAAGTAACCAATCCACAGAACAAATGGATTTGATGGGAAAAGATGAATAGTCGGTGAATATGATGGCAGATCTATGTTTAGATTTTTGAGGAACCTCCATACAAACTTCCTCAGTTGGGTGCACCAGTTCACATTCCCAAGAGCATCTTTCTCAGTATGCACTGCACCATGTGTTGACATTTCTGTTCCTGATGAAAGACCTGCTCGTTGGAGTGAGATGAAATCTCAAAACAGCTTTATTTTTCCTGATGATCATGGATGTTGAACACTCTTTTCAAATATTTGTTGATTTTGTGAATGCCTTATCCAACTTTGTGTCCCACTCACTAATTACATTATTTGGTTTTGTGGTATGTAATTTTTGGAGTGAATTACAAATTCTAAAAATACAAGTGTAATATGGTTCAGCAATACTATTCCTGGGTATATTTCCAAAATACTTAAACATCCTTGTTTATAGCTGGACTATTCACAAGATAGAGTTCTATCAAAAGAAGAATGGGTAAAGAAAATGTGGTATCCATACACAGAGAAGGGAAAGAGGGAAGAAAAGAGAAATCATAAGCTTAACAACAACTTGGTTAAAAATGGACCAAAGGGCTGGAGAGATGGGTTAGCGGTTAACGTGTTTGCCTATGAAGCAGAAGGACCTGAGTTCAATTCCCCAATACCAAGTAAAGCGAAATGCACAAGGTGGCACATGCATCTGGAGATCCTATGCCGTGGCTGGAAGCCCTGACATGCCAATTCTCTCTCTCTCTCTCTCTCTCTCTCTCTCTCTCTCTCTCTCTCTCTGTGTGTGTGTGTGTGTGTGTGTGTGTCTGTGTGTGTGTGTGCATGTGCATGTGCATGTGTGTCTTTCTCACTCAATTAAATAAATAAATAAATAATAGGCCAAAGACTTAGATACTTTCCCATACAAATGGTGGCTCTGGACACTGAACAAGGAAGGAATGGGGACTTGCTCAGTAGGTGGAGTTTTGGTTTTACAGGATAAAAAAAAGGATCATATGGCAACAAGATGCGGTCCATGGCACTGAATCGCACACATAGAGAAGACCATGATGAGAATTTTGTTATGTGCATTTTATCACAATAAAAAATTGGGAAAATGTACCACTTGATATAATGTCAGAATAAATAGAACCACAATTTTAAGCAGTTTAAAGATTTTAAAATTACCATGTCCGGACCACACATAGTGCCGTCATCCACATATGTTTCATCTCTTTGACCCCAGTGGTGGTTTAGTTTAAATGCACTTACACACGTGTCACCTCTTACATGTGCATAGACCACAGATAAATTGGCACGGGACACGAGTCTTTTGTGTGGCCATGTACAGACTAACTTTCCACACAGCATATTCCTAGAAGCATAAGGGGGAAAATTCTGTTAGCATTACTGAAAACACACAGGTTACCAATATCACCAGCTGATAACTCCCATTCTCTAAAGCTCTGACAATCCGTCGTGTGGCTCATCTCCTCCAAATTGTTTGTTTTCTGCCTCAGTCCCCTATCGCATGTGCTAATATAACTGAGCCTTATTTGACATAGTACACAGCTAAGTTTAAAGAGTGTTACTAATTGAACTCTGAGGTTGTAGCCATTTTCAATCCATAAATCATTTTGATCATAACTTACAACATGACTCTTTGTTGAATTAGGAAATTTACCCAGTCCAAAATTAATCATTGTCACAATCTGACAGCCTTTCTCTTCCCTGTACTAGCTGCTTGAATTTGAACAGATAAACAATTGTCTTTCAATAAATAAAATGAGATCATTTTTGATATATACTTTATATATGTGTGTGATATATATTATGAACATATGATATATTATAAAACTATGTGCAGAGCATAATTATTCCTTTATTTGTCATTGAGAACTTTAATACATAAACACACTGTCATCCTGTCATTTGATTATCTTATTCCCACCTGAGAGTCACCATTAGTCCCCTCCCCCATGCTACTGAGCACTCTTCTCTTTCCAGGTAATGCTTCCTCTGTTCTGATGGCTGATTCTTGTTGTCCCCTCCACCCCTCATGCCAGAATGCTGCTGGGATCAAAACTGTGCAGGTCTTGTGAGGGTAACAAACCACTGTGGGGTCACGAATGCACCTGTCATTTCCTGTCCCGGGGATTCCGTCCCACTCTGTGTCTCTTAGATGATGTCTGCCCCTCTTTTGCAGTGTTCCCTGAGCCTTGGGGGTGTGATAGAGATGGTGCAGCTAGCACTAATCTCTGTGCTCAACACTTTGATCAATTTCCAGTCCCCCCAGTATCTGCTGCTGTCTCCGTAGAGAAGGCTCTCTGGCTACCACTGAGAACAGCATTGGGAGCTTTCTGGTGTATTTGGAGTCACTTAAATACAGAATCATATCATCATCTGCAAATAAGGATGGTTTAACTTCTTTCTTTCCAGTTTGTACCCTTTGACTTATGTCTGTGGCACTGTTGCTTCAAAATCGCAGGCAATGGACGGGGTTATTCCAACAGTGGATAACAATGTCCAGTTCAGATCAGGTGGCAAAGACAACCTGGAAAAGTATGCCATTTCAGGGAGCACAGCTACATATTCACTCTAAGAATTTAGACTTTACATTCCAAACAAAATGATAATTTTCTTAATACATACTCAAACAGACAATAACCATGAATGCAGTTTCCAAATCGATCTCCTCTTACATTTAGTTCTTCAAAACAGTGAAAGGGTGCTCCTTTAGACTCTATAAAGAAGAACAAGAACAGCGTCTTAAGCAAATTGCAACACAGAGCCAGGCTGCACTTCATAATGTGCCCCCGAGAGAGGCTAATGTGGGCCTGGCTTTGAGAAGGTGCTGGGATAGAACTCACTTCCAAATAGGCTCCCACCCTTATGAGCCCAGGGCATTGTGTTCTGTGTCAAACAGAAGGGAAAAGGCAGTGTCACTCCGATGAAGCTGCACTGTGAGGAATATCAGCAGCTGCCACCTCTCCATTTGCTTTCTTCTCAGGACACAATGGGAAAATACAGCTTGCTTGTGTTAGTACATGTCTCCATGTCTGTCGGTAATATGGCCCTTTGCCTGTGATTGCTTTGTAGTCTATTGTGGGAAGGCATCGTCATGTGTTTGCTATTCTTAAATGATGACACTTAAGGAGATTTCAAGTTTTTCTCGTTTTTTGAATAAACCTACTATGTGAGAATGTTGATATAAAATAAAATGCTTCTTTGATTAAGTATAATTTAAACTTGTCAACTCTCACAGATTATAATTTGAATCAAGATTAGAATGCCAAGCAAACCTTACTTATCCAAATATAGAGCATATAATTTTTTAGAAAGTTCAGCAATCTTCCTGCCTCAGTCTCTTATGTGCTGGAATACCAGGCTTGAACCACTATACTTGGTTTAATTTATTTGAAAATCAAGACTAATGACCTAAGAAGACATAATGAAGTAATGATTTTTAAAATATACTATTTGCTTCTTTTCAAGCAGAGAGAAAGAGAGCTGTTGCAGACAAATGTCAGAGGAATGCACTACTTTATGCATCTGTCTTTACTTGGTTGCTGGGGAATCCAACACTGGGTCTTTCGGCTTTGCAGGCAAGCACACTGACCACTGAGCTATCTCTCCAGCCCACAATAAGGTTTTACATAGTGACATGTCATTGGTTTATAACCCAGCTCACAGCTCAAAAATGGGCATGCCTCATAGCTGCGGATCCCCATGGGATCCTGTCACTACTGACAGCCTGTCACTACTGACCTGACCTAGTGCTCAGAGAAATGTACCTTACAAGGAGGAAAAGCAGCCAAACACTGAATTTTCAGGACACACAGTACCAAATGCTGGTCACCTTGGGAGCTGCAGTGACCTGTTGTTCGGATGGTCTTGGAAGAGACTCTAGAAATTAGATGCTCTCTTCAGCTGGCAGGGTCAAGTCAAGGTGAAGGGTGAGCTTTGATCCAGCTGGCTTTGGGGTCCATGGTTTTTCGTTGATGTTTCCCTTGCCTTTTCCATCTCCAGAATCACTGGGCAGAAGGTGTTTCGTCTTTGTTTCAGTAGTGGATCCCTCATGCTTGCAACCCAGTGCCTCCCACCACACTGCACAGCAGACCAGGCCAGTGACAAGGGAGGCAGGTATTTGTGTTTCTGCTCTGGAGGGAGAGGAAATCCAGTGTCCCCACCTGGACACGTGGAGCCAGTGGTTAAGGTCTCCCAAGCTGCTACTCCTAAATTTGTCCCTTCAGAGTGCTAGAAACTGAGGTGCAGGGCAAATACAGTCAGAAAGAAGGCATCACTGAGGGAGCTTGCCACGATTTTATAGATCTGGTACAGAGAACAGATGCGCTGAGCTGAGATGGCTTCTGTCACTTGGATGTCTAAAGCTCGTCCTGACTGGTGACAGTGAGCCTGCTGCAGAAATCCTTCCTTAGGTCTAAAACTGGAAGATGCTGCAGCTGGCACGAGCCTACACATGCTTGGCCTGGACTGAATTTTGGAGAATGTATAACACATTCAAGAGCAAAAGAGTGTAAACTTTGCAATTATAACTAATTCAACTGAGCTGAAATTCAGTAAGTCCTACAGAATGGTCATCAGATGACAGGGCACAGCGAGGCTCCAGACTTGGATCAGGGATGAATCACCCTCGTCAGCAATATGAAGCAGGGCAAGTTGTATGTTCACAATGTGACTCACTTTCTTAGTAAAGAGAAGCTAAGTACTCTGGTGACTGTCTCATGTCAAAGATTTTATACTAAAGTTTAGCAGTAACCAAGTATGCTCTCAGGGCTGCAGGGTGCTGGCTCAGGAGTAAAAGACACTTGCTTACAAAACCTACCAGCCTGGGTTCAATTCCCAAAACCCATATGAAGAAAGTGGTGCATGCCACTGGTGTTCATTTAAAGTGGTAAGAAACTCTGTTACTCCTAAGCACACTTGCATGCACACAGGCATGCATGCAGGCAGGAGCACTCATCTGCGCATGCACACACACAATTAAATAGGAGAAATATATTTACACAGTGATTGTCACTCGTTGAAAGCAAACAAAGTCTCCTAGAAGCAAGCGACTTACATATTGTCACGTGTGGCTTGATATTACAGAACCCTGATAACTGTTTCCCACTTGACTCCAACTGGGACAAGATATTTTAATTAGTGAACATAAGTTTTCCTTTGGGTTAAGGCTCAACTTTGACTTCACTTGTTAATCTCTCATAGTTTAACTAGAAGCTGAACCTGTCTGGATTTCACTTTTCTTATTTCTGAATCAGAGAGAATTATGATTTATTAACAGTTTTTCATTGAAAAGTCCTGGAAGGTTCTCATGGATTCCATGAAAATTCTTAAGCCCACCAGTTGAACAGCTCTTGGAGAAATATGAAATGCTGGCCACCCACGAAAAAGGTGGGAGGGGGATTTGATAGCCTATTTATTTTTCTTATATTAATCAAGTTATGGTATTGTTTATCCTAGGTGTTATGATGTTTAACCTTTTATGAACATTTTAAAAGAATATTAAAAAGCCCCAGGCAGAGCCGGTGTGGTGCGCATGCCTTTAATTCCAGCCCTCCGGAGGCAGAGGTAGGAGGATTGCCATGATTTTGAGGCCAGCCTGAGACTACATAGTGAATGCCAGGTCAGACTGGGCTAGAGAGAGATCCTACTTCAAAAAAAAAAAAAAAGCCTCAGGCAGTAATCTAGATAGTAAAAGCTACTGTTATCCATGTCACAGGAATCTCTGCCATGAGCTTGCCCCCGTCGTCCCCACACATTTGCTCATCATCAATGCCCACTGCAGATCCAATCACTCCAGTGCCCAGTTTCAGTGGCCAAAACTTCTGCTCGTTGAAGCCCTTAAACCTGCAGGAGCCACATGGCTCCTACTCCAATTGGGGAGCCCAGGGATTGCTGGCACGTGACTGCCAGCACTGGGGTGAATGCAACAACAAACTCAGCTGGGAACTGCGAGGAACAGAGAGCTAGGGTTACAGCTCCAGAACCCCCTGGGCCCAGAGGGAACCAGAGCAGCAACTGCAGGGAGATGAGATTTCAGAACTCCAAAGCAACACTGATATCAGCAATGAGCCCAGAACTGCAGGCACACCAGTAACCTCGGAAGCTTGTGTGTCACTGGTTACAGCACCGTCCACTACAATCCTGCACAAACCCAAGCAGAATGCACATTGTAGACCCTACAGAGGCCTACATCTCCTTTCTCCTTAAGAAAATTGATCTCTTATCCTAATGTGTAGTCCCCAACACAAAACAACACGCGAGCTGAGAGATCCCCAAAAAGCTCACTCAGCCCCACTCCAGAGGTCAAAGATGAGACCATGGAGGGGAAATTGACATGGACTACCAGGATGAGACCACAGCAAACTCCGGTCCTAATGGCAGGGAGACTATGACCAGGATAATGGCTGAACGGGGAAAGCAAAACTCAACAATCACATAAATGAAGAAACACAGAATCAGTTCACACAGCATGCAAGCTTTGTCACTTGGGTTAATTTAAATGATGAAATTATGAGGGATGTTAATAGAGCAATAAACGAAGTGAAGGTAAGCCAACAACTAGAGGATCTCAAGAACCTGTTGACTCAACTTAATGAAGACATGATCAAATGAAAGGATGGTATCTGTAAGAAAATCAAACTACGACCTGAAAATGTAACTCAACAAAGAGATGAAAGCAATACAGAAAAATGCAACCCACCTCCACAAAATAACAAAAATCAAACCGAGATACGAAAAACCTCCCTAAACTTCCTCAGTACCTGAGTTAATAATCTGGAAGACAGAACATCAGACAAGGAAGACAAGGCAGAAAAAATTGATCCGGATTCTAAAAACTTTGATAAGTTAAAAAGAAATCATTGTTTTCTGGTCTTCCCAAAGACAATGGCAACAAGATTATTTCATTCCAACTTAATACTATCAGTATATATGGTAAGCAACAGAAGTTTAATTTAATTTAATTAATAGTAAAGGAAATAACCAAAAACCAACATGCTGTTTCCCAAACTTCCTGCTTTCCATAGAGATGTGCTAGCTTGGGGCACTTGGGAAACATAGCAGCTGACTTCCACTGACTCAGTTTACCTCCCTAGCCACAGGAGAGAAGCTAGAAAATATCTCTCAAACATTTTTTGATAAAATCAATAAAATCACACTCCAAGTTAACCTTTTTCACCTGAACATCCTTTATCTCGCTTACCCATTATCATCTGGATTCCTGTTGTTGTCTTTCCCTCTTTTCCCTAGATTCCTGTACAAATTCCTCCCTCACAATCTCCTCAAGGAAACTCTAAACTCAATACTTTCTTACTACTAAAAATGTGAGCATACATGGAAACCAACAGAAATACAATTCAAGCCATAGCTTAAAGCTGAGCTAAGAGCCATAAAAAAGATCAGAGGCACAAAGAGACTTAAGAGTTTACTTTGACATTATGAATTTTATTACTTTATACACAGATTTAGAGAAACCTTGAAGGTTTCTAGGGAGAAAAACCAAATGGAAGGAGCCCCACCCTCCATTTCTATATAAAATCCAAATAGGACATATTTTAGAAAGAATGAAAATCTTGGAATCTAACAAGACTAAAACATTGTAGAGGAACATTTTTGTAAGATAATGAGCAATGTATAAGACTAACTCACATCTCCTATGATAACTGGCCTTTAGCTCTGGGTCAATGAACTCTCATTATGTAAGGATCATAAGGCTTTGTGGTTTGCCATTTTCCTGTAGTTACTCACAGACATTATGAGCAAAAGCATTTTTGAAGAATGAATGTGCCTTGAGAATTCTTTCTCTGACTTAAAGGAAAATACCCATTACCGAAACTCAACGTCACTTATCACATAAATTTTTCTACATGTTGTGGATGGATGGACACTTTATATCTTTTTTTTTTTTTTTTTTTGAGGTCGGGTCTCACTCTAGTCCAGGCTGACCTGGAATTCACTATGTAGTCTCAGGGTGGCCTTGAACTCACAGCAATCCTCCTACCTCTGCCTCCCCAGTGCTGAGATTAAAGGCATGCACCACCACGCCCGGCTGACACTTTATATCTTTTAGCATAAGAATAGTATAACCTCATACTTATATTTGGTGAGCAACAAATACTTCAGTAGAGTACAGTGCTTTTTGCTAGGTGTTTGATACAATATTTTGATTGGCTCTGGCCTGAAGGGAGGATTCAGAATGAAACTTAGAACTCTCTCAGATCACGTTAACTGCACTGTGCACAAACTAGACATTTCCATGAAGCAAATTCTTCACGTACATGTGACAGAAGCTGTCAAGTTGGACAGGACCAGCTGTTAGCTAAGCCCTCACTCCCCAGTGGGCTCTGGGAACGAAGGATGACCTTGCACCACTAAAATTCCCTGTTTCCTTTAAGTTGAAACTGAAGCCTACCATCACACAATCTATGTACTATTATGAAAAGCTGCACTACCACTTGAGGTGGTTTTTGTGTGCAAACCTTTAGACATTCCATATAAATTCAAGGATCTTCTTGCTGCTTCTCAGAATCAAGAAAAAGGCAGTGATTATCCAGACTATATCTGTACCAAGCAAGACTTCAGCCATTAATAAAAACTTATTATAAATATTACTCATATGTATTATATATATGTCCCTTATAAATAATGACATTATTAATTATTTTGGCTCATAGAATTGAATAACAGACTTTGGAGCAGTAGGGTTTTAGCAGGTGACAAAACTATGGTCATTACCGCCGCCATATAAACTTTGACACTGTTTGTCAGAAACCCGACAACGTCCAAGATAACAGTAGCCGAGACCCGAATCACAGGATTCTCCATTGCGGACATAAGTGTCCGGCACACAGTAGGAATCATTCCCGTTGCAGTGGTCCATAAAATCGCACTCATCAAACGCTGGCCTACAAATGGTATTCAATGGTTTGATCTGAGAGGGAAAAAGGAACAAAAGAGAAGATTACTTATGAGCGATGCTTTATTTTTCTCTCTTAACGATACACATTCCCAAGCACTGTTTCCATTTGTTCCTAATAACAAGAAAACAAAGTCACCTATCAAAGCTTCCCATAAATGCTGAGATAACTGCACTTCCACTTAGGCACTGGAGGCAAGTGCCTTAACCGCTGAGCCATCCCTCCAGCCCTCACTGCACTTCTTGTCCATTAAAAAGTAGCTAAGTCTTGGGAAGTGATACACACAGCTGTCATAAAATGAGATAGAAATAATGAATGACGTGAAAATTATTTGTAATGATGGTTGTGTTCACATGGCAGCCTCCGGTGTTTCCAGCAATCAAGCTCAAGGCGATAATGAGCCACTATTTACAAAATACTAATGTCAATCATGAACATTTAAACAAAAATAAGAATGAATTAAAAGGAAAGTGTTCTACAACACACAAGATGAAGTTATTTTGCCTTTTGTATTGTAACCAACTTTTCAAAAGACTCTCCCAAGTGCCTCTCCACACCAAGCTCCAACCCCTTAAACACTACCATCACTACTTATTGCAAAACAAGTTCAATATTCTATAGATTTCAAAGGCCTTAGCATGATATGCCTTGTCCTCTACTCTCTTTTTGTTTTGAATGTTGAACCATGTTTGAGTTTGTCTCACAAGAACTGGCCATTTTTTAAAATGAATAATAAAATCACCTATATGTCTCTGTGATGGTACCATAAGCGACTATGTCTGCCAGAAAATTCAGTTTGGACTCTTCGCAAACAGGGATTAATAAGGATGTCCTCTACCACAGTCTCTAACCCGAGTTAGCCACATATTCTGAGCATATGCAAATCTTGCTAATTCCACAGAAAGTGAATTTCTCTTCGGTATAGCAATGACAAGTAATTTTGGTCATTTAATGTATCCTAACGCATATGTACTTGACATTCTCCAAAGAGAGCAGAAAGGGCTCTGGAGTGTACACTCTTTCTCCTTCTCCACCCTTCTTCATCTCTGCCACTCTCTCCCTCTTATTACCCCTTTTACCTCTGTAAAATAAATAGGTTATTTAATTTAAAAGAGCATAACCCTTTGCCTATCAATGGATGTATGTCTGCTTAACTTGTGTAGAATTTATTCTTAAGACCCCAGTAATGTATACTAGATGTAACCAACAGTTTGATAGCTCTTTAAATGTCATTAATACAAAATAAGTAAGTGACAACAATATTAACTCAATGAATTGCAGTAGAGATTTTTTTTTATCAGAAGTCAGAGTAAAGTGACTTTCGCCAACCAAGGAAAGAATGACTCTAGCTTCCTATGTTGGTGAGGCAGACTCGGAAGATACGAATGTAAGAATATTGCTACAGACATATGTCAATCATAGAGGAGTTTAGTAGGTTACACAAGAAGATTTGTAATGACCTGTAGAAATAAAGTGTGAAGTTAGGAGAGATGCAGTATCAGACAGACATCATATACTTGAGAATAAGGGACATGACGATCACAGAATGGAGCAAAGTGAAGAATGAGGTCCAGTTTTCTGTGGGCATGACACAGTAGAACCAGCTAAGTGTGGCATCACATCTTGTCTGTTATCTAATACCCATGTTCTCCTACCTTGCAATCTTGTGTACAGCATTCTCCAGAGCCACAATCTACTTGCCCTTTTAATCTACATTGTACAGGGTCACAGCATTGCCTATGTGTACAATTCTATAAGAAAATGAGAAGTGTTACTTTCTTTGTTATATATAATTGACTACCATCAAATAACACAACTTTACAAAACATTTAGTTTTCCTTATATTCACAGTGACAGTAACTCAATTTCTGAAATTTATAAATGAAATCCATGAAAGTTCACATCGTATTTGATAATGCATGGAAGAGATCCAATGGGTAGAGGGGTTGAGGAATGAGTTCTCGAACCCCAAACCCTGAGTTCTTGTCTGTTAATAAACCAAAGTATTAGTTTTGTGGTCAACTTGACCTTTTGAACAATCTTGGGAGGGTCTCTCATGCAAACAGGAAGGCAGTCTTCTCAGTGGGGGACAGGATATAAAGAAGGCTCAGAAAAGCTAGAAACAAACTTTCCTTCCTGGGAGGGCAGTGCAGGAAGGAAATTCCATGGACTCAGGGAGTCAACTAATCTGAGAAGGGTTGCAAGACCCTGCCCTAAGGCTACGTAGAAGGAGGAGAAAATCTTCTCTGTTGCCCCCAACTTCTGCCTTTTTGCTATTTAGTGTGTGTGATGTTGATGGTGGCTTTCCTCTCTGCTTAGACCTGTGTAAAGGAACCAGCCTCATGTGCCGTTATGGAACTTCCCCTAGACCTGTAGTTTCAATAAATCCTTTCCTCACATAACTGCCTGGTTTGGAGATTCATAACAGGGCAGCATGTAGCTGACTATGAGGTTTTTGGCACCAGGAGTAGGGTTACATTGCTGATATGAATCTCACCATGTGGATTTTGGTCTTCTGGAGCTAGTGTGCTGAAGGAATAGATATGGACTTAGTATTTGCATCTGAAGATGCTTTCCAGAGTGGTGAGCTATGTTTTATGGACTGTTATGGTGAAAGTTTGAAAATTATAAGTGTAGAAAGAACTGCATTTGGAGGCTTGGCTTATGAGCTTTCGGAGGGGAAGGCGAGACTGCAGAGAACATTATTAGAACCGAGTTACTGAAACAAGTGGAGGCTGCATGCTACTACCCATGCTTAGAGGGTTTGGTCAAGGTTGAAGTTAAGTCATAGATGGATGTGTTTGGCTAATTATATGGAACTGAGAATTTAAGACTTAAGATTGGAAAAAAACTCAAAGCAAGTTTAAATTTTACTGGCACTAAGACTGGTTGCTAGAGGTGCTGTTGTGAAAGAGCTATTACCCTGATTGAAGATGGTCCAACTGTTTTAATTTGAAACAATGGAAAGGATGCTGAGGTGTTTTCAATCAGGAAGGACTGAATGATAGATTATGCAAACTCTTTTGAAAGTAAGGAACCTGGTCTTCAAGGTTGATTTCATTTCAGAATCAGCGATATAGCTGTGTCCTGTGTACCTACTATTGATCGAGGAAAGGAAATGCATGTGTGAAGTGGGTCGTGAGGTGACACAGTTCCTGTAGATGCTGCTGGGATGTAGTATATGGAACAGGACAAGATTTACCTATAGACCAGTGAAACCATGGGAAGATGAACCATGGTCTTCAATGGAAAGCTGAAGATGTTTGGATTGAATAAGGCAAGTAGTCCGTGATTGGCCAGTGAAGCCATTGGAAAGATGGAGCATGGTTTGCAAAATGTTTTGGATATGCCAGGTCTAAGCGAGGGCTACCATAGAGCACTTCTGGCTCTAGATAGAAGTTTTCCCCAGCTATTCAGCAAGCTGGAGGGGAAAAACTGAAAAATCTGGAGAATTTCCTTCACTGGTTGTAATATAAGACTTGAACTGCAGATGTTTGATATAGACCTAATGGTTGTTAAGTTTATATTGGCAAGTCTGTCATTATGCCACATAGAAGTTGGAAATATTTACTCTTTGCCATTATATGATTAAAGCATGTAACTTGCTTTAGTTTTACAGAACAAAACCACTGCTCTTCAACATAGTGCTTGTAGTTCTAGCCCAAGCAATAAGACAGGAGAAAGGTATAAACGGGATACAAATTGGAAAGTAAGAAGTGAAACTATTGTATTTTACTGATGGCATGATCCTATACATAACAGACCTGAAGAATAGTACCAGTAAACTCCTGAAGGTGATAAATTCTTTAAGCAAAGTAGCACCATACAAAATTAGCATACAAAAATCAGTAGCCTTTCTGAAAGAAATGACATGCATATAGAGAAACACTGTCCCATTTTCAGTAGCCTCAAAAAAATCAGATACCTGGGAATATTAATAACTAAGGATGTGAAAGACTGGTATAATAAAAACAAAAATGTACAAGAAGGAAATAGAGGAGGATATGAAAAGATGGAAAGATCTTCCATGCTCCTGGATAGGTAGAATTTATATAGTAAAAATGGCAATCTTTCCAAAAGCAATATACAGATTCAATGCCATGCCAATAAAAATCCCAGGTTCATTCTTTAAAGAAATAGAAAAAATAATCTCCAAATTTATTTGGAATGGCAAATGGCCTCAGATAGCCAAATCTATCCTTAGTAAAACAACTCCTCAGGTGGGATCACCATTTGGGATCTAAAGATATACTACCAAGCCATAGTACCAAAAAACAGCATGGTAATGGCATAAAAACAGACAGACAGATGAATGGGACAGAATTGAAGTTCAAGTAACTATAGCTACTTGATCTTATTTTTTTAAAAATTTTTTTATTGTCGCTACTTGATCTTTGACAAAGATGCCAACTACGTTCACTGGTGTGAAGATGGCATCTTCCACAAAGGGTCTTTTACAAATTGGATAAATACTTGTTAAAAAAAATGAAACTAGATCTACTCTTCTCACCATGCACAAAAGTCAACTCCAAAGGATCAAAGACCTTAACATCAGACCTGAAACTCTGAAAACACTGGAAGAAAATATACAAGGAACTATCCAGTAGATAAGAGTAGGGACAGACTTCCTGAACAAACTTCCAGTATCCCAGGAAGTTATAAAAAAAACAGATTTCTTAAAATAAAATGGAGCAATAAACTGAACAGGAAATTCACAGAGAAGGAAACACAAATTTTCAATTCTTATTTAAGAAAATGTTCATCATCCTCAATCATCAGGGAAATGCCAATCAAAACAGTGACATTCCCCCTCACTCCAGTTAAAATAGCAATCATTAAAAAAATCTACAAACAATAAATGTGGATGATGTGGAGAAAAAGAACACTTATTCACTGTTAGTGGGAATGCAAATTTGTAAAACCACTCTGGGAAAGCTGGGTGGAAGCGCCTGAATAGGATGAACATAGAGCTACCAAGGGACCTAGCTATCCCTCTACTAGGCATCTGTCCTCAAGACTCCTCGCTTCAGCACAGAGACATCTCTGCTCAACCATGTTTATAGCAGCTCAATTTATAGAAGCTAAGAATTGGAATCAACCCAAAAGCCCACCACTGGACAAATGGATATCAACGTTATGGTACATATACACCATGGAAATCTACTCAGCAGTAAGAAAAAATGACAATGAAACTTAAAGAAAAGTGGACAGACTTGGAGCAGATCATAGAGAACTCACATAAGAACAGAGACAAGGGTCACATATTCTCCCTCATCTGCAGTTCCTAACCAGGTTAAGATTGAATAGTAAGCAAACCTGGCTGTTGAATGAGAGACTGACGAAGGGGATGGAAGGAATTGGGGGTTGGGAGAAATAAGAAAATGAGGGATATATTAAAACCAATAATGAATCGATATAAAATCCTTACTTTTGTACAGTAAGCTTTCGAGGAAGCTGGGGACATCGTCTGGTAAGAAGGGCCCTGAAGAAGGTGGGAGGAAGCCTAACCCCTCGACAAGTGATTCTGGTTTATAACTCCCTGTCCCAGTAATTTGTTAATTCCCACACTGAGCTGTTGATTGAAGAGACCTATGAGGTCCCCCAACACTAGACTGGCTCATGTCAAAGCTCTTGAATACCCTCCCCAGGCAAAAAATAAGACCTGATGAAGATACCACAGGCTTCAGTCATACAACACCAAGAAACCTTTTTGGATACCAAAAGGAAACCAGCTCCCAGATGGTAACCTGTTGTCATGGTTTTATCCAGCTGTCCCCCACAAACAAATGAATGTGTTCTGATTGATAGATCCTCAGCTGATGGCAGTTTGGGTTTTACAACCTCAATAGAGCTGTATTGTTGGGGGCAGGCTTATGGGGTTATAAGCCAGCTTCCCCTTGCCAGTGTTTGGTACACCTTCCTGTCATTGTTTGCAGTGCTGTGGCAGAGGTGATGGTTAAATATATTAAACACATTTAAAAATGCTTATTGGCCATTTGTGTTTCTTCTTTTGAAAACTGTATTATGATGTTATTAGACCATTTAATGATTGGTAGGTTTGGGGAGTTTTGTTATGTAATTTTTTTACAACTCATTGTAAACCCTGGTTATTTATTGACACCCTGTCTGAAGTATTACTGGAAAAGATTTTCTTCCATTCTGTCAGTTTGCTTTTCTACTGGTTTCTTTTGCTGTGTAGAAACATTTCATTTTATATAGTCAATTTGTTAATTCATTTGGAAATTTTGTATTCAATTGTACACCTATTCAGAAAGTTCTTGCCTATCCCTGCAGAGTATCCCCTAGATTTCCCTGTAGTCGTTTCAGTGTTCCAAGTTTTAGATTAAGGTGTTTGACTGTTGGTTACATAGAGAAAAAGGGGAGAGGCAGGGGCAGAAATAGGCAAAGGGGATTGGCAGTGGTCAGCGACCTGCGAATGCCTGCTTTGCAGTGGTCGTGACCTGAGGGTCATATCGAATGGCGGCGCAAAGGAACTGTCACCTTAGACTCTATTGTCCAAGCACAGTGGGGATGAGAACATGGGATTCCCTGCCAAGGGGCTCAGAGGTCTAGGATCAAAGGAAGGAGTGTCTGCGAAGTGCCTACCACGTCTCCAGGAAGCTCAGAGATAAGCAAACCTTAGACTTATCGGGGCTTCATCTGACCTCTACTTACTTTAACCCTATGCCCTCCGTGTCCCTTTTAGCAGTACCCCACAATAACTGTTTTACCTAGATTCATGCTTACATCCAATTTCAACCATTCTCTTTTATGTAAAATATGACTCTTATAAGCAGCTAACAATAAGAGAGATTGGATAATATTTATGGTGAAATTCCATGATTCTTTTATTATAATGCAAGTATTGTGGGGATGAATTCTCTCAGCTTCAACTTGCTGAGAGTTTCTCTGTCTATCACGAAGGACTGATTTCCTGCATACAGCATTCTTGGCTGTAGTTGAGATTTCCTTACATGTCAATTGTAGCTTTTCCTCTACTGCTTTTAAAGTTATTTTTTACTCTTGAAACTTTCATTATAAAGTTCTTTGGTGAAACTTCTTTGGATTAAAATCACTTTAGGATCTAAACTGTTGGAGGTAGCACAAGCTTCGTGGATCTACTTGTTCATATCTCCCCCCAAACTTGAGAAATCTAAGTAATTATTATATTGAACAAGCTTTCTATAGTTTTTGTATTTTCTCTTTTGGAAAATCCATAACATAACACATTCTTTTCTCAATCCCCTCCTCCTCCTGACCCTTGAATGGGTGATTTAAAAAGATTTGACTTAAGAGTTCAGAGATTCTTCCTTCTCTGATGGTGTAATCTGCTGTTGAAACTAACAGTTGTATTTTTATCAGGAATAAAGAAGAAAAGTAGCTTGTTCCATGGAGGCAGAGGCTACACTTGGTAGGTGAATACTGTACTACTGTATCAGTGAGTTCGTTCAGCGATGACAGAGCCTCAGAGATGAAGGGGTTCTGGTTTCAAGACGGCATGATGCTGTAGCAGCTGGAGTCATGGAGAGTAGAGTGTCTTTTGGGTCGATGGACCGTGAGGATCACAGGATTATCCAGTACAAAGGCTATCGTCTTCAGCAGTGATGTCTGCTATTGTGAGCCTCCTGCTTACCTTGTCTGCACAGGAAATTACTCTGTTCTGACTGACCCCATCTGGGAGTATGTGACAGTAGAAGCAGGTGATCAGATGGGATTTCTGTGCTCCTCAGAGTGTCTACTACATCCCTGCTGCCTTCTGCAGATCTCCTTCAGTCACTATCATTACAGTGGCCTTTGTTTGTTGTTTGACCCTGCTTTTAGGAGGTCACAATGCCTGAGCCATTCTAACTAGTCATCTTGCTGATTGTCTCTCTATCTTCATTCAGTTCTAGCTCGGTTTGCTCTTAGTGTCATATTGTAGATTTTTCTATATATGAAATACTTTATTTTAGAGCATCTTAATTGCTGTTATCTGTTAGTAGAGCATTTTTGTCCAAATGTTAGCCAACAACACATTTTGCTAGCCTATTGTGCATAATCTGTTGTCTTTCAAGGTCAAGTGTATTTTTTTTTGTTAATCTTTGTCATTATAGCAGATCGCTTGGATAACTTAAGTCAGTCTTTGTGATCATTCATATTTTAAGTGGCAAATACATTTAATAATGCCAGAAGACATTGTTTAAAGGACCAACGTGCTATCTTTTGAAAGTAAATTTAGGAGACTTAAACTCACATAAATGCACCCCCATATAATTAAAAAGTCTTCCCAAATTTATTTTACTAAAAGACAATGTTCTATAATTTATCTTAGTGCTACGTATTAAAAAAAAGAAAATTTTGAAAAAGATTCTACGAACCTTCAAAGTTCCACAATCACATTCTTCTCTACCTTCAATCCACCCATTGCCACACACTCTGTTTTTCCAGTCAGTTCTAACTTCTACTGGATGGTTTCGAAGACACTCAAGGCCATTTTGTGATACAATATATTTGAAGTTATCCAAGCTACATGTGCTAAACTCCTTGATACCTCCAGATTGCCTAAGATACAGATATGTGGGCATGATTAAAATTGTTGCTGCATATCTCTACATTTCTCATAATATACCATTTCAATGGAAGATATAAAATGCATCATTCTTCATATAAAACCTAATTACATGTTTAAACATATTGATTAGTTTGCTAAACTGTTTTAGCACACTTTTATAATTCTACCAAAAAATCTAAAATTCCCCCCCCCCCCACACACAAAATTTATCATACATTATGCTTCTGGCAGCCTAGTGCAGGTGGTCCCTCAGTATCTATCAGTATATTCCGTGAGCCCTGAATTTCACCCTTGTTAAATCCACAGATATTCAAGTCGTGTGTGTTGCAGGTGCAGAGGGGGGGCATTATAATATCAGCTTTGAGTCCTCAAACATAGGACCTGTGTTATTTTTAGCTTTCTTCCTGGGTCTAAGCATGTAAACTTTGAACTTTGGGACTCTATTTTCAATACACTTTTTAAGCTATTTAATTTCATTTTGTACAATTTCTATTAATTCCAATTTAAACATGCTAACTTTAACAGCACATTTTATAGTCCTTACAATTAAACATTTTTAAGTAAAAAGTGATCATAGTCATCTCATCAAAACCACATGACATATACTTAGTATCCCTACTTCTCTAGACAATAACTCAAGAATCAACTCAAGGAGAATTCTGCATAGTTAAGTTCTGAGTCAGAAGTATAGAAACAACACAGAATCCGAGCCTTTACTATCCAGAACCCAAAAGGCAGCTCAGATGGGTTCCTTCTTCCCCATAATCAAAGGAAAGCCCAGGGGTGCCTGAGCACCAGCAAGAGTGACCATTAGCATCTTCACAGACACATTGCTAATATCAACATAGATCAACACAGCCACTGTGGAGAGCAGTGTGCACAGCTCCAATAGTGAAAAACAGAACTACCAGGACCTCTAGAAATCCCATGACTGTTCATGCCCAAAGGAAATGAAATCACTGTGTTGAAGAGACCCACACTCTCATGTTGATTGCGGTGCTGTTAACAACTGGCATAAGGTAGGATAGATCTAAAAGTTCACCAAGAAATGAGTACAGAAAATCTACCTTTCAGCCATATGTTTATAATCTTTCCATTTGCTACAACATGAATGGACTTAAAGGACATTTTTTCAAGTGAAATTAGTCAGGTCTGGAGAAGAAGAACATCATCTCACTCACGGAGAGTAAAGTGGAGTAAAAGAAGCTGATGCCATGAAACTGAAGGAAGAAGAGTGCTCTGCAGAAGTTGGGAGGCAGGGAGAGAAGGATGGCAAACAAGTCAGTGGGTCCAGCATTACTGGCTGACAACACTGCACGGTGAATATGATCAACAGAAGTGTCTACCTCAGAATGGTGATTAGACACGTAGATGTCTATGTAAAAACCATAAGGAAATCATTAGTTTGTTCAGTAGCTATTTTCTCCTAGTGGACACATTCCCCTTTGGAGGGAGGCTCGCATGAAAGGCTCATGTGGTGTGTGTGTGTGTGTGTGTTGCTATCCCAGCACTGGGGAGGTGGATTAGTGCACTCAAGGTTCGGCCAGAGATCCTGTCTCAGAAGATAAGCTGGAGAGCAACAAAGAAGACAACCCATGTTGACCTTGGGCCTCCATAGGCACATGAACACACGTACACATGCCCCCCACACACATGTGCCCAACACATGCGAACACATAAACACACACATACACACACACACAAACACATGCACAATAAGAAAAGGAAAAGGGAACCCAAAATAATATCTTGGTAATCCAGAATTGTGTATATTCGTTAACCTACACTGACCTCACTCTCCGATGGAGATTATGTTTGTGTTTTTCAGGATGCAGTGAGAGAGCTGGGGCCCATCTAACCCTACCAACCGACCGTAGGCCGATAGCTGAGATCCTGGCAAGAGAGGAGCCACCAGAGTGGAGGAGCCATATGGAACCCCACAGAGAATGACGGGATGAACAAGGGACCCACAGCCACAGCCATTCAATCAACACAGGATAAGCCAGTGAGACAGAAACCAATGATTTTTGACACAAAGACCCCTAAGCTCACAACATTAAAGCAGCCTTAATACTCACCCACCATGACTCAGGGAACTGAGGGGAAGAGGTCGCCGGAAAGATTGTGAGAGCCGTGGTGGGGGAGACTATCCAGAGGCATGGCACCCCTCAGTAACAACACACTTGGGCCAGGAGAACCAGGCTGAGTACTAGGCTATCCATGGTCCCCTGCCCCAAGGACTGATCCAGATGGCCCACGGAGGAGGATATCCAGCCAATTGGGGATGGAGAGGGGGAGCATCAGGTAATTGGGGATAACAACTCACTGTTTGGCCACTAAATAATGTAACTCATTATGGACAATAAAAAAAAAAAGAAAAGGAAAAGGGGGGAAATCAGAAGCAAAAGAATCTTAAAAGTTTCAGAAAGGTCCTAAACTCCCAAGAGTCACCAAGGCCTTTCCTGAGATCATATAAACAGTCCAATGGCTGAGCAGCCAGGGAAGCAGTGTCTGTGGCTGACTTCCTTGCTGGGATAGATTTCCTGGTGATGCAGCTGCCTTTCATCTTCCACACGCCTCTAAGTAAACCCAGTAAGCTCACTGGTTCCTCAAGATGGACTTGAGTGTTCGTGTTTCTATGGCCTATTGTTGTGGGCCTGTCTTGGAGGGAAGAAAGGTTTGGGTGCATCTCCCCAGAAAAAGTCACACAAATTCAAGATGACAGATATGTCCAATATTCATAGCTCATCAATATCCATTTGGCATATGAATCAAAACAATATGTATCTCATAAAGATGTAGCAACACTCTGGTCAATCCAAGAAGTACAATACATATTATTTATGAAAGAAAAGTTATGGTGAAAATATGAGAAAGTATGAACACTGAAACATTTAGTGGAATTTACGTGCATACATAATGACTAATAACATGAAACTTCCTCCAAAGTTTAAAAATAGAGTTATCAATCACTTTACACTGGGTAATAGAAATCTAATAATAACCCCAAAGCAAAACCATGTAGCTAATAAAAAAAAAGTTCTTACAGTGCCTTGGGTGTCATCACGCAAACCTCTCCTGAACAATGGCAGCTGTCAGGATTGTCGTAAGTTAAACCTAGACTGAGGCCCAGCAGCTGCACGACAATGACAGTGTAGGACTCTAAGGATAAACCTTCTGGGAACTAAACGTGAACAGAAAGGGGGAAAAGTCAACCAAAAATTATAATCAGTTATCAACTACAATACTGAGATATTTCTCAATGAAGAACTCGGATATAGAGGCTGGAGAGATGGCTCAGTTGTTCAAGGCTCTTGCTTACAAAAGGGGTCTAGGGTTGGTTCTGAGGTCCCCAGGCCAAGTCAGATGCAAATACAGGAGTCTGGAGTTCCTTTGCATTGGCAAGAGGCCCTGGTCCTCCTTCTCTCTCTCTCTCACTTGCAAATAAATTTTACAAAAAGAAATTGTACATAGAAAATTCATTTTAAAATTTAATAACACATTCAAGATACCTATGTAAATATTTTGATGATACACATTAAAGGTGGATGGGTCAAAAATAATTTTATTTCAAAATACTTTTAATGCAAATCCAAGGTAACAGTAAATCTAATAGATTTAAGCCCTACATTTAAGCTGCTTCTTCAAAAGTTACTTTAAGAAAAAGTCTTTAATCTTTTTCATAAATATATGTGTACATATGGCATGCATATATAGGTATGCATGTATGTATATATGTGTGTGTACATGAGTGTGCAGGTGTTTGTACTTATGTGTGCATGTACATGTTGAGGCCAGAGGTGGATACCCAATGGATTGGGGACAGGGAGGAAGGAAATGGGGTTACCAACGTAATCTTCCCTAATACAATGTATCTAATTTTGGACAATAAATATATCAATTTAAAAAACATGTTTTTCCTCAGATATACTATCTACTGTTTTTTTGAAGCAGGTCTCTCAATGGACAGTTCCTCACCAATTTGACGAGACTGGTCAGCAAGCAAGACCCAGCACGAGGGTTACAGGTGGGTTTCACCACACCTGGCAATTTCAACTAGGTATTGGGGATTAACCTTAGGTCCTCATGTTTGCAAAGCCAGCATTCTTCTGACTGAGCCTCCATCTTTTATCTTAATCATCAAGTCTACATTCTCTTTTGAGTAAGCAATGTCTGAAGTGGGTCCAAGGCACCCTATCTGTTATTAACGTCTGCTATCACCTTACTGTACTGTGAGCTGGTTGTGTTAGCTCAATATACAAGTATGCGTTATTACCTCTAAGATAAATTATGGAAAGATTGAATTCTTGACTTCTTTCCTTGGCTCATTCTGTCTGTAGAAAGCAGTGGCATGTTGGTAAAGCGGCCATTTGCTGAGAGCAACGTGCATAAACTTGGAAACAGGTTTTCTACACGATGTCAATAGTTCCCCCTATTGAGCCTTAAATGACTGCGCTCCTGGATAACAACTTGCAGGTGCATCTTTCTTAGGAACTCAACAACTGGGGGAAAGCCCAGTCAGCAGAGAGCTTGTCTGGTAAATGTGAGGAGAGTCATTCAATCCCCAGTACTCATGAAAAATATCAATTCCCTCATCATGTAATTACAATAGAGGAACAGCTCTGTCATAATAAACAGCACTAGTTTATAAAGGACCCCATATATATACATATATATATATATATGACATACACTAGCAGTAAAAAATGAAAATAAATTTAAACAATCAACACAAGGTACAAAGAGCATCAGAATTCCTAAAATATCTAAGAAAAACTCTCATCAGAGATGTACAAAATCTCTACATCTGAAGCTATAACAAACTGTCATTATCGTGCATTTGCTGGGCCTTCATCTTGGTTTTGTAATTTTGTTTGTTTTATTTCTTTCAGAGAATTTTTCAAAGACTTGAAGATGTGGAAAGATGAAATATGTTACTGGGTTGAAGGATCTATGTTAAGATGACAGTTTTCTCCATTCCATTCACAATCCAGTAAGTTTCTCTGGTCACGTGGAAATACATAAGCTGATTCTAAAGTGTATATGAAAATGAACTTATATATATATGTGTGTGTGTGCGTGTGTACATATGTGATATATATATAATTCTGACAAACAACAAAAGTGCAATATTGCAATAAATTCAAATAAGGCCACCACATAGAAGGAAACAATTATTAACTTTAAAAAATATATCTATGATATTGTTATATTATCCTCGTAAAATTTTGCTTTCAAACTTTTTCAGGCATCAGCAAATAAAATTTAATTTACATTTAAGTGCTATGGCGCTGCTACCTCACAGATTAGCTTTCTTCTTGATAAATTTATTACAAAAGTTCAACGAAAATTATGGTGTCAGTAAACCACATGCATGTTCACCACCGTGAAATAATTCTTGCCTACCCTCAATCTAACAGTCCAAGGGAAGCAAAGAAAATGCTTTGAAAGATAATAAGGATCTGAGATAACTGCTTATGGTCTCCCACCAAGCTTTGGTTGAGGGATGAGCAAAAGGGAACATAAAAACAAGTATGGAAGTGCTGAGTCACTCTCCTACCACAGTAATAATGAACCCTCAGTTGGCTGTCTGCTGACTCATCAATCCGCATGCAGGTACTCAGCACCTGCTCTGCACTGTGCCTGCCACTCAGACTCTGCACCTAGCTAACAGAGCAACCACACTGCACATCTCATTTCCTCAAGAACTCCCTGGATATTTTACCACTCTAGTGCAAACGTTTTCTCTCTGCAGAAAACAATACATTAAAAACATTCATTGGCTATTCTTTGCCAGAGCACTCTGAAAGACACAGTACAGAATGTAATGCATTAATAAAATAATTACTTAAAACTAAAAATTCAAATGAGTATGATTTATTAAAAAGCATATGGCACATGCCAATAACTAGGAAAAATAATCAGTGTTAATATGTAAGTTAATTTTCCGTGATAATACAATAATAAATTTTGATAAATAGAATAGTATTCTCTAAAAAAACTTAAAATTTGCCTACAAATAGCAAACATTTTTTAACACAAAAGATATTATGCCAGTTCAACATTCAGGTGAGCTACTTTTTCATATTTTATTTGCTTGAAACGGAGAGAGAATGGGTGCACCAGGGCCTCCAGCCACTGCAAACAAACTCCAGACACAAGTACCACCTTGTGCACCTTGCTTTACATGGGTACTGGGGAGTTGAACTCCAGTCCTGCTTTGCAGGCAAATGCCTTAACCACTAAGCCATCTCTCCAGCCCCATGTGGCCTATTTTAAAATCAAGGATGCACACAGTTCAATGTTTCCAAATTATTAACATAAAAGGTATAAACAGATAAGTTAATTGTGAACAGTTTAAACTTTAAGTTACTCTGGAATTCTGAAACAGGGAAATGGTGAGAGAAAACCTGATCAAGGTCACATACCAGAGCAACACCTGCATCAGAGTTATCAGCGCACATTTTCCCTGGAATCGTGGCTCCAATAGACACAGGATGTTTCTCAAAACTACAAAATAATAATTTTACTCATAAGTGCATGTGAAAGTAGTATTACTAATGAAAGTAATTTTCATACCTGTGAACATTGGTAAACATATAAGAAATCTATTTTTTATGCATCAATGTGAAGAATATTTCAACATATAAATTTTGTATTTGATATCCATCTAGAAATAGGAAGACTTGTTAAAATGTCATTGCATTTAAAGTCATAATTTTCATTCAGGTTTCATATATATTAAGAATATGAAGCTGGTGTATGAAGGTGGTGTATGACTTTAATTCCAAAACTTGGGAGGCAGAGGTTGGGGGCTCACTGTGAGTTCTAGGCCACCCTGAGACTACATAATGAATTCAAGGTCAGCCTGAGCTAGAGTGAGACCCTACCTTGAAACTCCCTACCCTCGCCAAAAAAAGAATCTGTATCTCAAAAATTCAATTTTCTATGGTCTCATCAATCATTTATTCACTAACATTAAGTAAATTTGTACAGTTTGTACTCTAGACATTTATTTAACAACTCAATGTATTTGTTTTTACTAGAACATAAAAATTTATTAATCAGATAAGAGACAGGGCTAATATTTGAAAATGACAAAGGAAATAATATCATTCATAATTAAATTCTTTCTTATTTCAATTCTTTTTATAAACTTCTACTGTTTCCATTGTAGTTGAGTTTTATATTTTGTTGTGGTTGAAAGATGTAACATGCAATGTATGTACCTTTTTATATGTAGAAAAGAATATTTATTTGTAACTAAAAGCACAGTACTAATTAGATTGTTGGTAATTTTATGTTGTTTGATTAAAATTGTTTTAAGTTTTGCCTCACATTGTCTCCTAAGCAACAAGGACTCTATAGCTTACACTTGTCACCGCCATGATCTCTAACAAATTTCTAGAACAAAATACATGCAATTAACATATGAAGTCACTTACTTTACTCCTTACAAGAATGCAGTACTTACGCAAATAAGTAGGAAATATGATGTGGCCCATGGTTAGAATTACTGCGTTTCCATTCTAAAAATTTAAGTAACACATGGTCAGGGTGCCCTGTGGTAGAAATTTTGTTTTCATCTGACCAGATATCAATGGAAGAGATTAGAACAGTCAGTTTTAACTGAACAAGCATCTAAAAGGAAAAGAGAAATGAGAATTTTTATGTATAAATTTGAACACACTAAACATTTATAGCTACATTTAAAATGGTCTTTCGAAAGTCTTTAAGAGCATAACAAAATGTTATAAACATAGCTCATTATTAACTGTATCTTCACAAAATGTATAAACAAAATAGTTTTTAAAACTTACAGTGTTGACGAGGCCAATGATCTGAAGGACTTTTTGTGTCACAACTTTTGTATCGGAGCCCATGTAATCAAACTGAAAAAGATAATCATCTTTTAAAACCAGAGGAAGAAATTAGCATAAGAAATCCCCTCAAAATCACAATATACTGTACTCTGGAGTAATCACACCTCCACAAATTTAAAAGATATTTTCTGACCACAAAATAGGAAATAATGAAATAGGAAAAACATGCAAATCGTCTGAAACTAAATAGCATAGTTCTTAGCAATCCATGAACCAACAACAAGGATGAGGAAATATCCACAAGCTACATTAAGCAAAAATAAACTGACAATGTAGAGGAAAGCTGAGAGACTGTCTCAGTGTTGGAAAGATAACAGCGTCAAGTGCAGACATTTTCTAGCACTAGTACTTAGAAGGTTCCATTGATGACAAAAATCTCTTCAGTTTATGTTAGGATATGATTCAAACCATACTGAAAGCAATTGTCAATGCTGCTGATGGTTTTGTGCTTATTTTACACAACATCATCAATATATTTATTTAAAATTTTCTATACAATGATTTAATTGTTTGATAGAGACAGCACCCTTACTTCTTTTGATTCAATGCTTCCTAATCTACCTAATCTAATTTTATACTTATATTTGATGTGAATTTCCAAAGACCATTCCATCTGAGAGTGTGCTAGTAAACCAGGACAGTGTGATGAACGCTGTCTGGTAGTGTGCTAAGCGGATGATTTTGAGGTCTCCATCTGATACACCTGAAACCTTTACCAACTCAGCAGCAGCCCCCAGACTCCCCTTAATCCCAGAATTCCTGCAAACCTTCATTGCCTAATTTATGAATTTGGCTATTGAGTTCCCTCATATCCCTGGAGTTATCCAGTACTCATCCTCCTGTAACTGTAATTGTCTTATTGCACCTGACATAGTGTCCTCTGGATTCATCGTTGTGTGCCTTGTGATTCAGGTATTTGTTTTTCTTAAAGCTGAATGAGAGTGTTTCGTTGTGCATTGCACCTACTCATCTATCAATAGACAGGTTGTTTTCAATGCCTTTGTTATTGTGAAACAATGCTTTAATGTAAGAATGCGTACACCACTTGAAAATCTCATTACAATCAATTTGAATGAGCATGTAGAATTTTGACTGCGACATCACACCTAATTCTACTTTTCATTTTTGACAGACCTTCCCTGGGTTGTTTTTCCACTCTCAGCATACAGGAATCTTCCTGCTCCCCATGCCTGCCAACACTCCCGGCTCTCCTTTCCTCTCCCTGGCTCCTCAGTCTCTCACCAGCATAGCAGGTGTGAGGTGAGATGTCATTGCATCAGGTGGTATGGCTGACTTTGCTTGTTGTTTTCTGATGAACAGTGACACTGGGCATCTTTTCATATACAGTTTTTCATTTGCATGTCTCATTGCCCACAGGAATCCAGTCCTTTCTCTGGGAGTCTGTCATTGCTTCCTCCCACAACTGGCTGCCACCTCCCTCAGTGTCCCATGTGAGGTGAAACAGAAACCAGACTCGGGTTCGCAAAGCCAACCCAGGCATGTGGACCTCAGGGGCTTCTTCGGTGTTCTCCATGATGTGGGGCAGAAACCTGTGCCTGGCTTCTCATCCTGTCACGTTGCTGAATTTTCCCATCTCAAAAACTTTCCTAACAATTTCTTGTATGGATAAATTCACTTGTGGAAATTTTATTTCTTTACATAATTGGTGTTTTTATCCCTATCCCCAAAATATTTCCAATTTTTCCTCCATTTTTCATTGTGATTATTTGCACTGTTAAGTTAAATCATATAGTGGGCTAAAGAGAGAGCTCAAGTCAGTAAAGTGCTTGCTTTAAAAGCATAGGACCTGACTTTAATCTCCAGAACCTGTGTGAATAAAAAGCAAAGCATGGTGACACACACTGGTGAACAGAGTGCTGGGGAGGTGGAGAAAATTAGATCCCTGGGGATTTCAGCAGACCAGTCTAAGAAGGCTAGCTTCAGACGACTAAGCCAGATAGAACCTGAGGCTTATCTCAGGCATTCACATGCATGCACACCCATGTGTGTGCACACCTAAACACACACACAAACACAGAGCATACCACATAGAAGGTGGGAACAAATTTGAATTGTACAGTTCAATTCTTCATTCCAGTTGCTTTCTTCTCCCTGAGACAAAATACCCAACCAGAAGCAGCACATGAAAGCTAGCGTTTATTTGGGCTTAGAGTTCCAGGTCATGAGAGGGAACACGTGCAAAGAGCATGGAGTTGGTGTCACATTATCACATGGGCCGGGGAAGAAGTAGAGCTAGGCCAGGCTGACACACCCCAACACCTGCCCCAGCAAGGCTCCCCCTAGAAAACGTTCCACACCTTCCCAAATAGTGTCGCTTTGTTGAGGACAAATGTGTTCAAACACTTGAGTCTTTGGTGATTGAGTGGTATTACACTCAAACCACCACATGCTTACGTAACTGGGGCAAATGCAGGTTCATAGTTTAGAATGCTAACCACTTTTGCTTTGTGCATCTAGAATTGAGAACAGATAGCAATCGGTTTTCTCTCTGCTTGAACAAAGTGACATATTTTTAATAGATTATACTTCCTAGTAAATATTGTATATAGGGGTTGAGACATTGAAGGATGGTAATCGACCCTTTTACACAGAATGTTGTCCATTGGACAGAAGAAAAGTCACTAAGCTTTAGGAAACCAACATTTTTTTTTTACCTTACAAAAGTAGAAAAATATCATATATATATATATATATGCAAAATAAATCAACCAATCTGGATTAATTTAGAATTTTAAGAATATATTATTTGCAAATTCAAAATAAAATGGTTAGATTTTTCCACTACATTAAATCATACTAAAAATAGTATTAAATTATTTTCAGATAATTGTGCATAATATAGGACATACCAGATTTTTATCCACAACAATATCCATCTCAAGAAATAGTGGAAATAACTTGGTATACTGAATTCTCTGAAAAACACACGACAAATATCCTGAGGAAAATTTTCAAATGTTAACTCTTCTAAAACAAAGTTAGCTTATACTGAAATTCCAATTATAAATAAACTGAAGGTAAATTTTATTGACTCCATGAGGAGTTCATTTTCATATACAAAATGTAAGCATTCTTCAGAGATTCATCCATTCAGAAGTACTATGCTTAGGAAGATTTTGTTTTTGTTTTTTAACGTAGGTTCTCACTCTAACCCAACCTAACCTAGAATTCAGTATGTAGTCTCAGGGTGTCCTTGAACTCATGGCCATCTTCCTACCTCTCCCTACCAAGTGCTGAGATGAAAGGCACGTGCCATTTCAATTAAATTTTCCAGTCTTTTTAAGAACCTACGTTTATCTGTAGTAATTTGAAATGAAAACCATTGTTTTTCTTAACCTTCTGGATAATTTTTAAAATACTTATGTAGAAGGTCTTCTACTGCCAATGAGTAGAAAGCTGCTTTCAACCAACAGTGTAGTTTAAAAAATGATCACCAGAGCTGGAAAGATGGCTCAGCGGTTAAGGCACTTGCCTCCAGTGCCTTAGGCCCTGGGTTCAATTCCCCAGGACCCACATAAGCCAGAACTACAAGGTGGTGGCCCTGGCTCTCTCTCTCTCTCTGCTTGAAAATGAATAAATAAAATATTAAAAAGAAAAGAAAATGATCACCAAAGTTTAAAACTAGTTGTGGCTACTAAACTAAAGCCTGTTGTCTTATTTATACCAGCATCTAGGCCTGTGTGGAGGGAAAAAAATCAGTAATTTGTTTTAAATTATGCATTTTTATTCTAACAAAGAACTAATATTCATTTAAAATATCTGAATGACGGAGGGAAAGGACACTTACACTCAATATCTTAAAGTTCATATGGTTAAAAACTAGTGTTCTAAGTTTCTTTTTAGCTCTATATTCCAACATAATTTACCTTTTTGCTAAACTTGTCTATGACAAGAATACCAATATCTATGAATTAATTATATAGCCATGTGAGTGAGGCAGGCCTTTCATTTTCAAAAGCAAAACAATGTTAGGATTTGAAAGTCACAAACCTGACTTTGAGAGCCTTTTTATTTCACTAAATTATAAAAAATAAGTTCAAATAAAGGGGTGAGGACTTACATTTACACTCTTTCTAAGTTGATACTGTGAATGATTAAACCAAGTATCACTGTCATCTTCTTTCAAGGCAGGAATGTTAGGGTTATCATTGTTGCTCGTATAAACCATGTGCACAAATCCTGACACAGCTTCCACGGGTTCAATCCCATAGGAGACATTTATAAACTGAATTGTTCCCCTGTATGGTTAAGCAATCAAAGAAAGTCTGAAATGATTCTAACAAAATATAATGTGCTTATGCCAAACTTTGCCCAGATTTTTAAAGTTCAAAGTCACCTTTGTTTTCCCATTTTTACCTTTTGGTTCTTTGAGGTTACACCAGACATATATGGCTATAATATAAGACAGATATTTCAATCACACATCTATTTATCTTTATCTCAAAGCAAGCAGGGTAGTGGCATGGGTTTGTACTCTTCATCAGGCTAAGACCCCTCTTTAGTGTTTTGCTTCTCTGCTCCATCCAGCAGGGTCTGTAGGCACTCTCTTCCTCAGTCTTGGGTCCCTAATCCTTGAAACACCTGGCTTTTCTCTGCTGCTTGGGTGCTGGAGCACTTGGGTAGCTAAACTGAAGGTCCTCCATGCCTGTGGTGGTTTGATTTTGGTGCGATAACCGGGCTCAAATTGCAGAAACCCAAACTCTCATGGTGAGATTGGCGAGCTTGCAACACAAGCTCAAATGCCAGCCTCGAAGGCTGTCAGAAGGTGAAGTGAGGGCCCTGACTGGAAAATAGTCCTATCTTGTATCTTCAGATGGGGATGTGATCTGGGGACATTGAACTCTTGGATTCTGATGCCTCCCATCTGCTTACAGTTGTGTCATCCCCAGCCCAAAGCCATGAAGTGCTGCCTGAGGGAATTCATCCCTCTTTGTCAAAGGAATTAGTAATGACACTCCTTTCTGAGGTGCTGCTCAAAAGCCTGCTGATTCCCCTCCGTGGCTACCCATGTTCACCTCTAGACCAGTAACAAATCAGGCCCGGAAAGGTGACTCAAGAGACCCTAAAGCACAACTCAAGAGAAGGTGAGCTACACCCCTACAGAGCATTTAGGGTTTTCTAACGTGTCCAAGCAGAAGCGTGGGGAATATGTGAGATGCTGAATTTATTGAAATGGGCCTATTGTGAAAGAAGACATCAACCTAGGAGCTGTAGTCGCTGCATTAGGTGAATTGGATGCAATGGTTCTAACTGGATCTCAGAGTAACAAGGACCAAATGGCAGCGTTGACTCACCAAAGGCAAGGTGAGCACATTTACCATAATGGACAGCATAGGCCAAACAATGCTCATAATGGTATGACTCATGGAGACCTTTGGTATTGGCTGGACCCTCCTACAACCCAAATGTCCTGCCCTTCCTCAAAGGGACCTACAGCATTTTGCAAGGATATCTATATATTGGGGGAAAGGAAATAATCAGACCTTTTGAGGCAGAATAGATCAAAAGTTAAGTAGGGTAGAGATCATTGTTAAATGTTCATTTAGTATAAGCAGAGCTTCCAGCTTCTTCTCCTTGTTCCATGAACTGGAAAGTCCCAGAAATGACTGGGGGCTGCTCGACCCCCAGCATGATCAGGAGGAGGAGATGAAAGTAGATGACAGAGGCATGGCCAGGAGAACCTGGCTGAATACTAGGCTATCCATGGTCCCCTGTCACAAGGACTGATCCAGACGACCCATGGAGGAGGTTATCCAGCGGAGTGGGGAGGGGAGGGCAGCGGGGAATTGGGGATAACAACTCATTGTTTGCCCACTAAAAACTGTAACTCATTATGGACAATAAAATAAAAAAAGAAAGTAGATGACAACCTGCCGATGGTGCTCAGCAGTTTGAAAATGGTTTGAACTTCCCAGAGTGCCCAAGCCCCACCCCACTGGGAACTTGTTCTTGAAAACACCACTTGCCACGTCTGCTTTTGGAAAGCCATGTCTCATGGATAGCAAGGGTAGAAATGAAAGTCAAATCTCAACTAGGGACCAGAGCCTTTGGAGATTGATCTCAGCTCTTTGGCCCCCAGGAATAAACTCCTCTTCCACTCTCACTGGTGTTGGAGAAATTCCCTAACACCTTTGGGGACTACAGAACACTGGCTCGGAATTGACATTGATACCAGGAGACCCAAACAGCATCATGGCCCTGCAATTAAAGCAGGGGCTCACAGAGGTCAGTTGATCAATGGGGTTTTGGCAACTGTTCAACTGACAGTAGGTCCAGTGGTTCCCCAAACTCATTCTGTGGTGATTTCTCCAGTCGCAGAATGCACAATTGGGAGAGATATATTTGGGAGTTGGCAGAACCCACACACCGGTTCCCTGACTTACTTGTGGAGTGAGGGCTATTATGGTTGGAAAGGCTAAAGGGAAGCCACTGCCACAGAAAATAGTGAACCAAAACCAATATCGCATCCCTGGAGGGATTGCAGAAATTAAAGCCACTATAAAGGACTTGATGAATGCAGGGGTGGGGGTTCCCACTGGGTCTCCCTTTAACTCTCCCATCTGACCTGTTCAGAAGACAGATCCTGGTGCATAACAGTGAGTTACCCAACAACATTGACAAAGGCTGACCTGGCTACAGCTGCTTCTGAATGCTTAATTTGCCAGCAGCAGAGACCAACATTGAGTCCCCGGTATGGTAGCATTCCTCAGGGAGAGGAGCCAATTGGACCATTTCCATTATGGAAGTAGTAGCGTTTTGTCCTTACTGGAATAGACACTTACTCTGGGTATGGATTTGCTTTTCCTGCACGGAGTGCTTCAGCAAAAACTACCATCCAAGGGCTCACAGAGTGTCTTATCCACCATCATGGTATTCCACACAGCATTGCTTCAGGCCAAGGAACTCACTTCACAGCCAAGGAAGTGCAGCAGTGGGCTTGTGATCATGGAATTCACTGGTCCTTCCATGTGCCCCACCACCCTGAAGCAGCTGGCTCAGTAGAACGGTAGAATGGTCTCTTAAAGAACCAGTTATGGTGCCAACTAGGGGCACTAGCCTGGAGGGCTGGGGCAGGGATCTCCAGCAGGCTGTGTATGCTCTGAACCAGCGTCCTATATATGTACTGTTTCTCCTATAGCCTGGATCCACGGGTCCAGGAATCAAGGGGTGGAACTGGGAATGGTACCACTTACCATCACCCCAAGTGACCCATTAGCCAAAATTTTGCTTCCTGTTCCTGCAACATTACGCTCTGCTGGCCTAGAAGTCTTGGCTCCAGAAGGGGGAGTGCTTTTGCCAGGAGGCACAGAGAACATTCCATTAAACTGGAAGCTAAGACTCCCCCCTGGCCACTTTGGGCTCTTGATGCCCTCCAGTCAACAGGCCAAGAAAGGAGTTACAATGTTAGCAGGAATGATTGATCCAGACTACCAGGGAGAAATTGGACTGCTCCTCCACAATGGAGGCAAGGAAGAGTATGTTTGGAGTGCAGGAGACTCCATAGGGTGCCTCTTGGTGTTACCATGTCCTGTTATCAAAGTCAATGGGAAACTGCAACACCCCAATCAAAGCAATGTGAAAATGGCTCAGATCCATCAGGAACGAAAGTATGGGTCACCCCTCCAAGTAAAGAGCCAAGACCTGCTGAGGTGCTTGCTGAAGGTGGAGGAAATAAAGAATTGGGAGAAGTTACAAATACCAACTAAGGCCACATACCCAGTTACAAAAATGAAGACATTAACTACCTTGAGTGTTTCTGTCTATTTGTTAAGAGTGTTTATACATTTGTACACTCTATTTCTCTGGTATGTAATTAATATTGATTGAGATTATATCATTAGTTAACCATTGTTGAATTTATATCTAACTCCTTAGATATTAGAGACTAAGCATTCCTCAAGGGACCATGCATTGTCTTGAGGGGAGATTGTGCATTTCCATTTGTGCATGGAAGAGCTATATCATGTTAAGCAGAATTATGATCTCGTTACTGTCTTCATTGGGAAATAGGAGACATGGTTTGATGTCAAGTGACAAGAGTTGCACCTGTGACGGTTATGTTTTATTGTCAACTTGATCAATTTAGTATTCCACAGTAATCTTGGGTGTCAACTTGATCTATTTAGTAATCCACAGTAATCTTGGATGGGTCTCTGAGGTTACTTCCAGAAAGGATTAAATGAAGGAGGAAGTCCTTCTTCCAAATGAGCCCTTTCTCTGGAGTGGGCATCCCTTCTGGAAAGGGGTTTTATATAAGAATCTCTGAGAGAAGAGGATCTCTCTTCCTCCAGCCTGGCTGCTGGTGCTGCTCGCTGGTGAGTATCTTCACTTGCATCAAACCTGCTCAGCTACCTTTGCTGGCATTGGAACTAAATTTCGTCAGCAGCCGTCCAGCCTGGACTGAGGACCAGCAGCTGCAGACTGCTATTGGACTCCCAGAAGCTAATTCAGCAAGTCCCCTTTTTAGTATAATTCATTCTATCAGTTCGGTTCTCCTAGTGAACCCAAACAAATAACATACTTGAAAACAGTCAAATACAAAACCAAAGTGTCATAGAGACCTGCATTCATCGCAATTATTCTAGGAGATCAACAATTAGAGCAGAAACAGAATTGGGGGAAACTAAAGAAGTATGAATATTCTATTTAATGCTCACTACACTTGAGACAGATGACAGCCCCAAGTATGGATCCAGTCAGTATTGGCACATGCCTCTTCTCCAGAAGAGGTATCATCAGGACGACCAACACTATTTTGTGAGTAATTCTAATTCAGTCTTCAGAAATTTTAAATATAAGGTGACTGTAAGATGAGAAAAGGAACATGAAGGAATAGCACGTAGGGAAACATGAAGTAATACTTTAAATAGGAAACAACCTGAGTCCCGAACAAATGTTGAGAGTCACAAGAGAATTTGGAAAACCGGCAACATATCCACTGTAACTGCAATTCACCTGAAAAATATAATACATAAGGAAAAAAATAAAACAAAATGGAAAACTCGTTTCCAATACATACCCCAGATGTGTCATTTGTATTTATCACTTTACTGACATTAATACATTGGTATGAAAGTCAATTGCTCAAATTTATATAATCCACAAAAAAAGCATCAGTGTAGGTTTTCAACTTCACTGAATATGTAAAAAACTAGGAAACTAGTTTTTAAAAAAATCTATATGGAAGAAAACCCAAGGCTTACCTGAGGTGAGAGAGTTTCAGAATGTTGGGTGCCATTTTTGTCATAGGAATAAATAACCGATTCTGGAGATAGAAATGATCTAGGCAGAAACCACAGAGACATGCCCAGTGAAACAAACGGAAAGAACTCTCTTCATTTAAAATTATCTGTTCAACATCCAAAGAGATTCAACTTCTTCCAATCATCTCTGATTGGAAATGGGAAAAAGCTCACTTGGATAAAAGCACTGAAATCAAAACTAATACTTTTGACACACAGGCTGATAACACACAGCATATAAGTTATCCATTTTCTTCAGCAAAAACTACATGATGAGAGGTGCCTCACCATTTCCCAATTGCTCTTCCAATTCCTTCTTGATCTATGGGACTTTTCTTCCCAGTGGAGTAACCATCATCACCCACCTGAACCTTTATAGTGAAGCTACGCATCACGCTGCCTGGGTTTCAGGACTCTGAATAAGCAGCCCGACACATCAATTTTGACTAAGCAACTACCCTTTCTTTACCATGTACATTTCTTTACCATGTACCATTGTCCATCTACAACCTGCCTCCTACCTGTTTTCCATAGTGTTTTTCTTCTATTGAGTTACTGCTCATCTCTTTGCAAAAAAAAAAACCTTTAGTGACTTCCAATGAATAATATTTATATATTGATCATAAATTATAAATAAATTTCTGCTTAGTAATATTAACAATGCATCTGGATGTATCTTCCTGTATTATAAGGCCCTTAATTTATGCCCAGGACTTTGCCTAATATCCAATATTCAATTAGTATTGATATACTTGAATTGTAATTATTCTAATCATAACTATTATTAAAAATTTAAAAGGACAAAATGACTACTTACTGCTTTTGGAGATAGACAAAGTAGAGTTTTCCTGCTATTGTAATATGATAAGCAACCTGTGATAAGAATATCCAGGCAAAAATCAGTCCCACCTGTACATAAGGTATGGTAAGTTATGTTTGCTCCAAGAGCACCCATAATATGCATATCTGTCTTTGGACTTCCCGACTCATGAAACTCTGAACTGAGTACAGCCAGAGCCCCTGGGCTGTGCCGCCACTAACATTTCTGGGGGACATGCTTCCCTCAATGCACTGGGATCTTCTGGCTCATACCAGACCCTCCCGATGCCCAATCTTCACCTCACTGGTTCCATCTTGAGCCTGTCTGGGGAGAATCCATGAAAGCCCGTGTTTGCAGGGTTTCTCTGTGCCTAAAGGTTTTCATCCTCAACAAAACAGCCTCCTGCCATCCCCCACCCTGCCATGCTGGAAGCCTGTCTGAGCTGTGGGCTCTGCCCTGAGCTTGTACAATCAGCTTCAGGCTCTTTTCCTCCCACACTGGGGGCTCTGAGCTGTGGGCCCTGCCCCTGGCCTGCAGCTGAGCATCTGTGGTCAATCAAGACAAACACATTTCCAGTTACATGCTGTTCTGGGTCTGTTTCTGCTGCTGGTGATGAAATCTTCTCAGGGACTGTTGTCTGCAGGAACGCTTTAATATTGTCTAAAATTAAAGGTAGGTGGTATTATTTGAATGCTTGTGACGTCACATTTTAATTGTTAGTCTACTAGAACACACACACATATATATGTATTGTATATGTGTGTGTGTACCCACAAAATTCCTCTTATTCATATGTAATTGGAGTGATCACGTTTTTGGTTGAGACTCCACACGCCCACAGTAGGGCAGAGCTTCCCCTACATGCCAACGACAAGACTCTGGAAAGCTAGGTCATTAGGAGAAGAATGGTAACTGTCAATAATTGTGATAAACAGCTTCTTCCTCCCATTGTGTGTGGTGGGGTATGCTACTTGAGGAGAGCGTCCAGACAAGCCAAGAGGCGCCCTCCTGATGACTGCCACTCTGCTTTGGGGACCAGGGAGCGCAGGGGGAGGGGGGCCTGCACCAGGGCCCAGGGTGCTGGGGAGGCTCAGTCCCTACTTGGCAGGTGCCCTTGGAAGTCTCTGACTTACTCGGTTCTGCCTGCAGCCCGTTGGTCATTCCCCAGAGCAGCACAGCAAGAAGGAACATGGCTCCCCGCTGACCTAGAGCCAGGCTGAACTGCAGGGACAGTTGTGGTCAGTTGGGAGGAGCCGGCGCATGCCCAGAGCCAGAGGACCTCCGCAGGCACCTGCCCCAGGCCTCCTGCCCGGACCTCCTAGCAGAGACCGGGCTGGAAGCACTCTTGACCCAAGGCTGGGGAAGCCTTGCAGCCCAAAGCTCATGCCCTTTGTTCTGGGTTAGAGAGATGCCCGGGGAGGATTTCCTTCCCTAGTCAGACCTGGCTTTGAAAATAAAACTCCATTTTCAGTGAGGAAAAGATACAAGTGTAAAAATGGTCAAGTCGCAGATAGCAACCCAAACCCTCCTCACATTGGAACGTACAATTGAACTAGAACCAGGCCAGGCATGTGTTTGCAGAGAATAAGCTATTGTTGAAAACGTGCCTTTGGTGGGATTCAAGGTGACAGGGCAGCTATCGAATGCAGGATGTCCTGCGAAATAATCCCTGCTCTGATGCAGGCTTTCAAAAAACCTCCTAGAATATTCTGATACTAAAATCCTGTAGCCCTTGGCTTTCATGTTAGTTTAAATTTATATTCTTGTGCTAGAAGCTGTGTTTGGCTTCCTAAGAACATTAAAATACATCACACCACATTAGTTATAATTTCTCTATAAAAATGCAGAAGGCATTTGAAATTATCATTATGCCAAACTTAAAGGGACTGACAAATTAACAAACACCTTTAAAAGGAACTAAGTAACCAGAAAATGTCATCACACTATATGGAAGAGAGTAGGCACATGTACTTTAATGCATAAGTCATTGGGAATTGCACAAAACACCTTAAAAAGTAGAAATATAAAAGCATACTCAAGAGACATGGAAAATAAAATCTGTCAATATCCAATTAATGATCTATTTCAAAAGCAGAGAAAGGTCAAAACCAGAATAACTGTGTTTTTAGTAATTGGGCAGTTCCTGTGGATTTAATGGATGAGAATGTACAAATAGCCAAAAGATTCTGATATTAAAAGGTGGGTATTGAGGGAAAATAAAGCAGGCATGAAATTTAAAATGACAACAAAAATAGAAATTTTTTCTGGAGGCATGATCCATATAGGACTGGAAGGAACTTCATAGACAAAACCACAAGATAAAAGGAACAGGATATTAGATGTAATAATAATCAAATGTCTGGAAGTTTGCTTATATGTAATCAAAAATTGATCAAATCAAATAGTCATAATTTATATATGCATATATATAGAGAGAGACAGAGAGAGACAGAGACAGAGAGAATCACCCAGGGCCTAGCATTGCACAACTTTAATTCCAGCACTCAGAAAACAGAGATAGGAGAATCTCTGTGAGTTCAAGGCCTCCCTGAGGCTACATAGTGAATTCCAGATCAGCCTGCACTAGAGCAAGACCCTACATCAAGAATCAAAACAAAAAAAAAATTAAAGAATCAAAATGTTAGACTACATTACTATGACAGTATGGATGGGGCAGAAATACCACAACAAAAATAATTTTCTCAATTTGAAAAGTTCTAAGAATATTTTTTTGTATAACTATTCTAAGGAAATAGTAAAATCTCATCAGAATATGGGAACATTTTGACAGACACATCAGCAGAGTTGTAGATGTGAATACACATTAATTACAATTACAGTAGAACAGTCAAAACAGGTGAGAATTGGACAGCTCAGAGAAGCTTGATCCATTGAATATTTATATAATTCTAAGTCAATACATTCTTCCAAACCATTCATAGAACTTTTAAAAATAACTATGGCCCTAAAACATTTCAACTAATTTTGAAGGCTAAGAATGTATAAGAGGCCTACACTCTCTGTCTCCCTCTTTCCCCCCCTCTCCTTCTCAAATAAATAAAAATAGTTTTTAAAAAAGACTAAGAATGTAAATTAACTTATAATTATTTTCAATTACATCCATAATTACTGAACTTCATGTAATCTGATCAGTTTAAAATGAAGTAATTATTAATATAGTACCTTAATTGTAGCATATCATCTTCCTGCCGACATCTTATCCTGATTTTTTCTTTTTTTGGTTTGTCACATTTCATGCTTTCTTTTGAATTTGCCATTTGAAATTGTTACATTTTTCTACATTATTGGTATGACAGCTAAGAAGCTTGTAAATTTTCCTTTCAGTAGTTTCCTTAGAATTATAACATCTATATGGAATATTGTATTTAAATAACCAGTGCTTTGTAACTTTAAGTAAATTTTCAAGTTTCCCTCACAGAAAGCCTAACTTGGTGTTTGATTGAAATTACCAAGGAACGATGAGCCTCTTAAAATTCTCTCCACAGTAAGGAGTCTCTACTGCCCACATTGAGTACTTCTGTGGTCTGTTCTCAGACTGACTTAGGTGTGATTTTCCAGGCATCCTCTGGTGTAGGTGTGGTCACATGACTCTTGAATAGATTTTAGAAAGGGTATGAAGGTTCATTCCACCATAGTGTATGCTTGCTTTCAACTTCTGCCATCAGGTGTTTATTTTACTTTAGCTTGTAAATTCCACCGGCTCCTTGCAGCCCAAGATGGGTAACCTGAACTGTGTCCACGTCCAGCCTGAAAGCCCAGAAAGTGTCCTTGACAGGATGGACAGGCTCATCTCTATACACAAAACATATCCCAGAATCTCATGACTTATCAGATGCTCTTCTGTGACCTTATGGCTGCTTCAGGACTTGGGTCAGTGATAACAAGCATTCTATGCATGGTCTTTTGGTGTAGATTCCAAGGGAAGGATGAAGGAGCCTGGTCAAGTAGGCAGGAATGAAGACAGTACCCATGGAATTTGCTGCTTTTCCATCTAGGTGCGCTGCTAGAAGTCTTTGAATATGATGACAAGAACCTGAAAACACTCAGAGGCCACCAGCAACATGACCAAAGAGGAGATTCTTGGTTCTTTTTACCATTTCTGATTGTCTTCTCTTTCATGACACCTCTCCTAGGATTCCATAGGAACTGAGAGGGAGCTATAGTCATAATCATTGAGGGAGAAATAATTGTCCTTAGTGGCTATTTGTAGGTACGAGGCTTGTTTGGTATAGAGGTGGGAGTTCCCCAGCAAAAGTTTGACTCAAAGATAAGCTAGAGAGGTAACCAGAGTAGACAATAAGGAAATGAGATAGTGCTTTTAAGTATACATTTTGAGTGAATAAGTCATATATTGGTACCTCTGTTTTCCTCCTGCCTGCTGCCATTCCCTGTGAGCACTTCTCAGTGGGATTGCTTGCCCCATGGGGTTTGAGGGCTATATGCTGTATAAGAAGCAATAAGTCATTGGGGTGTGTGATGGTTTGATCCAGGTATCCCCCACAAAGGTATGTGTTCTGAATGCTGGATCCCTAGCTGATGGCATTTTTGGAATTGGAACCTTGTTGGAGGTATGTTGTTGAGGGCGGGTTTATGGAGGTTATAGTCAGCTTCCCCTTGCCAGCTTTTGGCACACCTTTTTGCCAGTTTTTTTTTTTTTGGCAGCAATGAAAAAGTTAACTACAGTAGAGTGGAGGGCAATGCCTCCAGATATTTCCCCACCATGGCTCTTACAATCTTTCTGCCCCCTCTTCCACAAAATTCCCTGAGCTATGGTTTTTGATCTTTGACAAAGGTACCAACAATTTACACTGGATAAAAGACAGCGTTTTCAACAAATGAAACCTGAGTGTTAAGCCTACTTTAGTGTTGGACTCTTAGCAGCTTCTAGATTTCTGCTTTGAAACATTTTGAGTATTGGAATCAGGTTGTCAGGCTCACTGTGGAAGCAGCACTCTTGCTCATCTCTCCACCTCCTCTGTGGTTGCACTTGGGCCCTAGCTGATGTGTAAGGGGTGGTCCATCTCCTGCCAAGAATCAGCTATCATTTCTGGTCTGGTTGGTTGAATTACATTGCCCATGGTTCTTGCTGTCTTCTGAAAGATAAAAACAGATTTCCCAGCAGAGAGTGAGATCAGCATAGGTTAATTGGGATAAGAATTGTCAATTTTTCAAGATTGTAATGTGTGTAGTCTCTCTTTAGGCTCATGATTAGTGAAAGCTACCCCTTGGAGCCCAGATTCTTGGTCTCCATAGAAATTTAACTTGGATCCCAGGTCAAACTATGGCTTTTGGCCAATCAGAGAGCCCTTGATTATACATCCTGGTTGAGTCCCACTATTGCACAGGTATGTACATCTTGTCAAGATAATTGCTGTCATATAGCAGTGTCCCCTGCTTTCTGGCAACATTGCTGGCCTTTTTCTTCTGGCAGCTCATGTAGTGCTTTCCAGCACTATGTGGGCTAACCATCTGGGAACTGGCTTCCTTCCAGATTCCGTTTGGCTCTCTAAATGTTGTGTCAGAAGCCTGCGGTGTTTTTAGCAATAGGGTCTTGTCCTTTACCTCAGACAGGTAATCAAGTGCTTTGACAGAAGCCTGTCATGTTTTGGGGACCTCGTAGGTCTCTGATCAACAGCTCAATGTGGGAAGTAACCGAATTCTGGAACTGGGAGTTACAAGCCAGTGCCAATTGTATTAGGGTTGAACTTCATCCCACTCTCTTCAGGGTCCTTCTTACCAGACTACTTCCCCATATTCCTTTGGAGAGTTATATCTTTCAGCCTAATGACCAAGAGTAAGGGTTCTATGGTAACAATTCATTCATTTGGATTTACTTTTATGTATATCTCAACATGTCCTCCCATCCCTCCCCCAAGCCCTTCAATTCCTATTTTTTTGAGTGGGTTATTTTTTTTTATTATTTTGTTGAGTTTTTTTTTTTGTAAATCATAGATATTAGGTCTCTGTCCATGCTGCAGGTCCCTAAGGTAGTTTCCCAATCTGATAATGGTCTGTTGGCTTTGTGTATGGTAGGTTTGCCTATAAAAATAGCTTTTTAGCTTGATGAGATCTCATTGGTTGAGTGATTGTTGAATTTCCTGGACTATTAAGGTAATGTTCAGGAAGATTTTTCCCCATTTCTATGTTGTGGAGATGTCCTCCTAGTTTTTCTTCCAGGTTTTTAAGGATTTCAGGACTAATATTGAGGTCTTTAATCAATTTCAAGTTAACTTTTGTGCATGGTAGGGGAATGGGTCTAGTTTCATATTTTACATATTGTTGCGGTCAGCTTTCTAGTTGCTGCGCAGAAGAACCCAAACAAAAGCGGCTTGTGGAGGAATGGGTTTATTTGGCTTACAGACTCGAGGGGAGACTCCATCCTGGCAGGGAAAATGGTGGCATGAACAGACGGGTGGACATCACCTCTGCCACAGCACTGCAAACAGCGGCAGGAAGGTGTGCCAAACACTGGCAAGGGGAAGCTGGCTTATAACCCCATAAGCCACCCCCAACAACACAGCTCTAATGAGGTTCTAATTCCCAAATTGCCATCAGCTGAGGATCGATCTATCAGAACACATTCAATTGTTTGTGGGGGACACCTGTATCAAACCATGACACATATATTTATCCAATTTGTCCAACACCATTTGTTGAAGATACTGTCTTTTTTCCAGTGTAAGTTTTTGGAAACTTTGTCAATAATCAAGTAGCCGTAGTTCTTCCAATCCAAGAACATGGGATGTCTTTCCATTTTCTAGTGTCTTCTGCAATTCCTCTCTTGAATGTTTTAAAGTTCTCACTGTAAAAATCCTTTACCTCCTTGGTTAGCTTATTCCAAGGTACCTTATTATTATTATTGTTATTATTATTATTATTATTATTATTATTATTTTTGAAGCACTTTTTACTTTGTTTCCCTGATTTCATCCATAGCCTGTTTGTTGTAAGTATATAGGAAGGCTGGTGCCCTGTGTGTTTAGTTTGTATCCTGCTACATTGCTAAAAGTGTTTTTCAGCTCTGTTTGCTGATAAAGTCTATAGGGTCTCTCATGTGTAGAATCATCTCATCTACAAATAATGATAATTTTATCTCTTCCTTTCCAATTTTTACTCCCTTTATTTGTGTCTCCTGACTTATTGCTATAGCTAAGTGTGATGGTTAAGTTTCGCTGTCAACTTGACCTATTAGTAATTTTGGGTGGCTCTCTGAAATTGTTTATAGGAAGGCAGCTCTCTCAGTAGGGGACAGGATGTAAAGAGGCTCATCTGAGCTAGGAACAAACATCCCTTCCTGGGAGGGAAGTACAGGAAGAAAATTCCAGAGACTCGGGGAGCAAATAAGTATGGGAAAAGGTTGCAAGACTCCCAACCTAAGGCTATATAAAAGGGAAGAAAATCTTTCTCTTCCTCCTGCCTGTTTGCTGGTGTGTGTGTGTGTGTGTGTGTGTGTGTGTGTGTGTGTGTGTGTGTGTGTTGTTGGTGATGGCTTCTTTTTCTATCTGCTTGTACCTGTGAAAAGGGGCCAGACTGTTTCATGTGTCTGTAATTTCAACAAACCCCTTCTTCCCATACCTGTGCCTGGTTTGGAGGTTCATTCAAGTGGTGTGTGGCTGATCATGAAAATGTGATATGCTGTGTGTGTGTGTGTGTGTGTGTGTGTGTGTGTGTGTTTAGGTGTGCATGCACATGTGTGTGCATGTATGTGAATGTCAGTGTACATGCTAGGGTGTCATTCCTCAGGTTCCATCTTCCTTCTTTTCTGAGACGTGGTGGGTTATTGGTCAGAAGCTAGCCTGAAAGCCCCAGGGATCTGCTTTTCTGCACCTCCTCAGCACTGTGTTTGCAAGTGCATGCTTCTCTGCTTGCAAGGCAAGCACTTTACTGACTGAGCTCTCTTCTTAACCCATTAAATGATTTTACTTAACAGTGAAAAAAATCACAATGAAAAAATGCTACACATTTAGTAAGATTGAACATTGTCAAGTGTTCTTGGAGTTGTGGAGCACTGAGAAATTTGATACCTTATGTAGGAATATAAAATTGTAAAATAATTTTGAAAATAGGCCAGCGATATTTTCTAAAATTAAAAAACATGCAGAAGTTAAAAGATCACTTAAGAGCTTAATGTTCAGATGCTCAAGAGAGAAAAGGTTACATATAGAAACAAAATAAAATATATAAATTGTTTAACATGTCTAAAGAAAACAACCATCACATTGACAAATGTCTACCTAAAAGAATTTTATTTTTTCATGTGAAATGTGTTCGAGTTGACATTATGAAAGCAATAACAAATATAGAGACATATACTTAACAATGACAATAAAAAGATCACCTTAGAATACCAGTAAGAAAAATAAAGAAATCTTAGCTTGGGAAGTTTCATGACATTTTAGAACAATACAGAAAAAATAAAAGATTTTAGATATAGGGGTAGAAAGCATCAATTATGTAAAGAAATAAAATTTCCACAAGTGAATTTATCCATACAAGAAATTGTTATGAAAGTTTTTGAGATGGGAAAATTCAGCAACGTGACAGGATGAGAAGCCAGGCACAGGTTTCTGTCCCACATCATGGAGAACACCGAAGAAGCCCCTGAGGTCCACATGCCTGGGTTGGCTTTGTGAACCCGAGTCTGGTTTCTGTTTCACCTCACATGGGACACTGAGGGAGGTGGCAGCCAGTTGTGGGAGGAAGCAATGACAGACTCCCAGAGAAAGGACTGGATTCCTGTGGGCAATGAGACATGCAAATGAAAAACTGAAAAATTCCCTCAATGGTATGAAAAGATACCACTGAGGGAATTTCCCTCCTTAATTCTGAAGTTCAAATGATGAGGAAGGCGATCATACAGAATCACATGGCTCTAGACATCCTCATGGCTGCCCAAGGGGGCACCTGTACCATTATTATTTAAGTTGAATGCTTGACTGCTCAACACTCCATAAGAATGGAACACGCTCCACTTCTAGAGGGCTCACCTCCACTTCCTACCTTACAATGTGAGATATACAAAATCTTGGCAATGTGATGTGTAACTGACAGATCTCTGTCTCTTGGTCCCATAAGATAGGGAACCCCCTCTCTGAGAGATGACCCCTACTGCCAAAACTCCATGTCCTGTTCAGCAGGAAGTAGTTAACATCAGATATTCATCATCCCGATTCCCCAACAGCAGTTGGGGTGTCCTCAAGAGAGGGGGGAAATGTGGTATACTAGGAGTCAGATCCTTCCTTCCCCCTCAGCAGGTAGAAGGGTGTGGCCTCTGACAGTGACCTCACACTACATTGCCAATGCTCCTCCCTGGTTGGGGCTTCTAGCCCAACTTTTAAACCCAAGCAAAAGCTCAGGATACACTTTTTTCTGGTTGCTGGGACTGGAGACACTAGGGTTCAGGTGGTGATTCTGATCTCCCTCTCCCTCTGTCCCTGATCTTGCTCTTGGCAGGATCAGAGAGAGGGAGCAGGCAGTAAAGCTTCTTTCATATGGGTTATTAAGCATGTGTTTAATTTTTTCTCATTTTGGTGATTTTTTTTTAACTTCTCAGACCACCTGGTGATGGGTTATTTTTCCTGATCCCTTTCCCTTATCCTCTGAACTTACTCTGTTATAAAAAAAAGTTTGTGATGTAAAAATGCTCTCCATCTAAACGTGTATAATTCTTTGGCATGCTGAGATACGACCTCTGGGGGAAAGGGCAATAGGGGTATGCCTCAGGTACTCTCTCCTCTGCTACCAGACCCTGCAACAGCACAAGCCCCCAAAATTTCTTCACACATTTACTCAGACCGATTCCAGATCTAGTCCTTGCTTACCTAGGGTCTACTCCATCTAGTGTGCCGGTATTCTGTTCATCCAAACTAGATTCACCCTAACACTGATGAGCCCTCACTCTCGGCTGACTTGCACAGCCTCTTGCAAGGTCATGAACCCCATGTTTGCACTCATTTCTGTTTGCCCTCCTTCATGTGGTCCAGGCCACACTGAGTTTCTACCTACCTCTGCTGTTTCATAAGTTCCTTAACTTTAGCGTGTTGTTAGCCTATCACAGAAGCATTCTCAAATGGATCACCAATTTAATTGATTGCCCCCCTTAATTTAGCATCTTAGCACACAAACAGGCTTCCCTAGGGCATTCTAACAGATTCTCAGTTTTGGCTGCTCCTGTCACCTCAACTGCTCTTCCTGTTTTCCTGTCCCCTCACTGCTAGAGTCCTGCTACCCCCAGCTTTCAGTCTCCACTTTCATATCTGCTAGGTTCCATTGCCCATCTCACATTTGCCCCGTATAGCTTTGTTTTTCCATTCTCAGTGATCGGTCCATTTCTAGCTTCCTATCCATTACCATATTTAACTCCCACATAAATATACCAACATAAAAATTAGGAGCTAGAAGGTGTGTGTGGTGGCATTTGTCTTTAATCCCAGAATTAGGGAGGCTGAGCTTGGGGTATCACTGTGAGTTCAAGGATAACCTGGGGCTACAGAGTAAATTCTAGGACAGCCTGGGCTAATGTGAGGCTCTGCCTTAGCAAAACAAACAAAAATAGTAGAAGCTGTGATCTACGCATGAGAGAGAAAATGTGGGAATTGCCTTTTGGAGCCTAGGTTACCTCACAATATATTTCACTTCACAGTATATTTCACATCTTCAGGATCTTTAAAACTGAAGAAAATTCTAATATATACATATATACATATATATTATATATGTATATATGTATATATATGTATATATATGTATATATATACATATATATATATATATATATATATATATATATATATATATATATACATTATGCATCTGTTGAAGGACATCAAGCTGGTGGCTGGTTCCCTTTCTTTTGTGAGTAATGTGGCAGTACACATGGATGTGCAAGTGTCTCGGTGGTAGGATATCCTTGGAATGGTACAGTATCGTGTCAGAGTCAGCTCACACTGCTGGGATGATCCTCCAACCAGGCATGATTTATGATGAAGAAAGGATATACTGAAGTTTACAGATCCACACAGTGATGGAAAAATCCATCATCAACTCCAAAATCAAGCACACTCAGCAGCCAAACTGCAGGAACTCCAGGCAGCACTGAGACTTCTCTTTGCATACCTATATTTGGAATTCCAGAAACTTCCCCAGAAACACCTTAAGCCTGGACTTTAGGATCCACCCAAAGTGACACCTCTTCTAAGTAAATAAGCTTTAACAAAACTCCTGAATCTATTGGGGGTCATCCATAAAACTACCACGTAAGGTATGGTAGTTAAATTTTTATCTTTTTTTCCCTTAGTGATAAAACTGTATTATTGGGTGAGAATCTTTTAAATATAGTGGTGTATACAACATTAGATAGTGAGAATTCTCCACCATCTTAAGCAATGAACAAGCCTTAGCCTGTCGAACAAGCCTTGGTCCATACCTACTCCACAAACACACTGGATGTGTTTATGGAGGAAAAGAATTGGACCTCCTGTTTTTGGAGAAAGGTTCATACAGAGTTCCATAGTGGCTGCACCAGTGTCCATTTTCACCTGTAGTGATTAAGAGTTTCTCTTTCTCCATATCCTCATCATCTTTTCTATCCTTTGTCCTTCCCTTCCTCCTTCCCCTTCCTCCCTTTCTTTTTTATTTCTCTCTCCCTCCCTTCATTCTTTCCTTCCCCCTCTCTCCTTTCCCTCCTTCCTTCCTTCCCTCCCTCTCTCCCTCCCTCCCTTCCCTCCTTTCTCAGGGAGATTTGTCATTTCATTTTTTTTTTTAGTTTTTTTTATATATTCTAGAGAATAACTGCCTATTTGAGGTATAATTGGCAACAATTTCTTCCATTTTCTGCACCCTGTTGATAATTTCAGTTGATTTGTGAAAACTTTTTAATTTCAGGTAATTTTATTTTTCAATTCTTGGAATGATTCCTGTGCTGTTGGTGACCTTTCTAGAAAATTCCTGTCTATACATGCAGTGTTTTCCTCTAACAGTTTCAGCACAATGGCTTTAAATTTAAAAAGTGTATGTTTGATTTTGATTCTGTGTTGAGCCTAATAAGAAAAAGCATCTAACTTCATTATTCTGCAGGCACATATCTCTAGTTTTATGAGCACCATTTGTTTAAGATGCTTTTTCCAATTATGGTTTTAATACTGTTGTCAAAAATTTAGATGGCTGGAGCTGTTTGGGTTTATTTTTAAGACTCCTATTACATTGATCTATATATTTTTGTTGCTTTAATATAATGCTGATTTGTTTGTATAATGCATAGTTTGTCACAATGTGATACTTATAGCAGTATTCTTTCTGCTTTGGATTTTTTTGTGGTCTTTTGTGCTGCCTTATGAGCTTTAAGATTATTTTTATATGTCTATGAAGAATGCCATTGGAATTTTGACAGTAATTGCATTAAATGTTTTGATTGTTTTGGTAGTATAATCACTTTTACAAAATCAATTCTGCCAACCATGGATCTCTGAACCCTGGATCTTATTTTCATCATATAATTTCATTTTTTAGTATTCTTGCAGTATTCTTTGTGGAATTACTTTTTTGCTTTCTATGTCAGGGTGATTCAAATATATATTTGTACGCTAATGTAAATATGATATTTTCATAATTTTCATTGGTAAATTCATCATAGATATGTATAAATGGTATTGATTTTGTCTGTTAGTTTTGTATTCAGAAACTTTATTGAAAGTATTTTTACAGATCTAAAAGTTTTCTGATGGAGTAATTTAACTTCCTTTCAATTTTTATGCCTTTTATATCTATTTTCTTATTGCTCTAGATAAGACTTGAGCATTATATTGAATAAGAATGGATACCTTTTTCATGTTCAAGATTCTAGAAGAAATGCTCTCAGCTTTCCCCATTTAGTATGATTTTGGTTATAGGTTTATTGTAGCCTTTCTAAATTTGAGGCATGTTATATCTGTCCCTACTTTCTTCGGGACTTTTATCATGAAACTGTGTTGAAGTTTGTCAAATGCTGTTTCTGTATCTATTGAGATGATTATGTGACATCTGTCTATACGACTATTGATAGAGTGTATTATACTTATTTATTTTACATATGTTGAATCAACTTTCTATTCCTGGGATGAACCCAACTTGATCATGATATGTGATCATCTTAGTGTGATCTTGAATTTGATTTAAAAGTATTTTGTTGAGAATTTTGAGTGTTTTCAAAAGGGAAATTGGTCTCTGGTTTTCTTTTTAGATTTGTTATTGTGTCTTTATAAATAACTGAAAATAATTAAATAGCAAAATATCCAAGACAGCCAATTGCCTAATGTTATTCCATAATGGAATTGATAGAAATTTTCATAAAAGAAGAAACAAAACAACAACAAAAACCACCCCAGAAAATTGTTCAATATCCCTAGGTGTCAAGGAAATACAGATTAAGGACACTGAGGTACCATCTTATCCCAGTAAGAATGGTTTTCATCAGGAAAACTAACACCAAGTGCAGACCAGGGCATGGGGGAAAGGAAACCCTGCTCAATGTTGGTTGGAGGAGGGCTGTTAAATTGTACAGTCATCATGGGAATCAGTATGAGGTTTCTCAAAAAATTAGAACTAGAATTGCTATGTGACCCAGCTATGTCATCCTGGGCATATACCCAAAGGACTTCATGTCTTGGGACAGAGATACTTGCACTTCCATACTTACTGCTGGTATATTCACAAATTCAAGGAAATGGAAGCAGCCTAGATCTCCATTCACAGAATGGATAATGAAAATTTGGTACCTATAGACAGCTGAATTTTATTCAACAGTAGCAAAAAACTGAATTATGAAATTTTCAAGGAAATGGATGGATCTGGAAAGAATTATATTAAGCTAGGTGGCCCAAACTTAGAAATCCTAAAACCACATGTTCTTTATTATATGCAGATTTGTGATTATAATATTTATATACATGTGTATGAATGAGTGGAAATGGGGTTAACGCCTAAGAAGCTAGATAGGAGGCCAAGATAAAAGTAAAAGTAATGGTGGGGAAGGGGGTGGAGAAAGGGGAACAGGGTACATGGGACACAAAAGAAGAAAGGAGGGGAGTTAGGATGGGAAAAATGGGGGGGGGG
>PVHP010002657.1:0-86788 GCA_004024765.1 Zapus hudsonius
CCCCCCAGAGAATACATGAACACTTCAACTTAATTACCACACTAGACACAGCTCCTGAATCACTGGGCACAGTGCCTGGGCACAGCTGGGGTCCACGAGAAGCATGGTGAGCAAAACATCTCCTCATGTGTCAGCACGACAGTTAAACCTGCTGCTGCTCATGGGACTGACTTCTCTCACGGTAAATTTCCTCAAATGTCTTGGCCCTGGATGGGCCTGCCAGATCCTTCTATTTCCTGACTTTGGCAGCAGAGCTCCTCCAGGACTTGGGCAGAAGAACCTGAGGACTCCTGACTTCCTGTGCCCTCCCCAAGGACATGCCATGCTGCTGCTGCTGCTTCTCTTTGGTCATTGAACAGTCCCTGGTGTGCACCTGCTACATGTCAGGCCCTGCACTAGGTCATAATGATAGCTGCCACTGAGAATGCAACAACCCTGTGGGAGAACTTGTAACGTCTCCACTTTTTCCTCCCAAGGAAGTAGAGGCTTGGAGAAGCAAGTAACTAGCTATGTGTTGAGTGGAAGCCCTTTTCAAAGATCTAGACATTTCCTCTCGGTCAGTTTAGGGGTTAAAGAAGGTTGCTTACCTCATGTCATCTCTTTGTCACATTAGACTAAAAGGAAGTCCCTTCCATGTGAATGTCTTGGGCCTTCTTAGCAGGTGCCCTTCCTATCTTGCTTGCTTGTTTTCTCCAGGTGTCGACTTTAAGATGAAGACCATTGAGGTCGATGGAATAAAAGTGCGGATACAGATTTGGTGAGTTGAGTAGAAGGAGAAGACAGGTAAGGGAGGGGGAGGACTGAGGGCTGCTCCTCAGCTGCCACTGTGATATATAAATCCTTAGGCTTCATCTGGGACAACTGGATACCTCTATAAGAAGTGAGGTCAAAACCCCAACTCCCTATTTCTTATTCCTATGAGCCTTAATCTCAACAAATTTGGGATTGATTAGAAGTCACCAAAGGGCAGGGATTAGGAGGAAATGGTTAACTAACCATTCTGGGCTTGTTTTAGGACTAGGCTTTACCTTGGACCTGTGCCCTTAACACTGGTTAAGACTGGAAGGATAGAAGCTCCACTCCCTGGTTTAAGACAAGATCTCTCAGTAGGAGAGCGCCTCATTACTTAACATAGTGCAGTTGCCACAAGTGACCACCAGGGGCTGCTGTGGCTCTCTGCCCTATACCAGCTGTATCAGCTCCTGATCCCAGAATGCTATCTACATGACCTTAGTAAGTATAGGTGGTATGACAGGATCCTCCCACCTGGCCAAGCCTGGCTGCAGTGGCTAAATTCTAGAGGGTTGTCTAAGGCTGAGTTACAATCGTGGGTCCTGTGCGAATACATTAGTGAGGACAGTCCAAAGCGTTGCCCGGTTAGCTAGTGCCAGTACTTGGGACCAGGTCTCTCACTGGAAAGGCCCTTGGGTACCAGAGCACAACTGACCTTTCATCACACAGCTCCCCAGGTTTTCTTGCAAGGATACAGGAGTCCCCGGTTCCTGTTCCTCCCTCATCACCCACCCCCAGGGTCCCTTCTCTAAGCGACTGGCTTTCTATTCCAGGGACACAGCAGGGCAGGAGAGATACCAGACCATCACAAAGCAGTACTACCGGCGGGCCCAGGTGAGCCACCATTTTCAGGGTAGAGGTGGGAAGTTTTGAGTTCTTAGGTGTTTGAGGTGCCTGTATCATAGACCCTGAAATGTGGCCCTCGGATTGCCTACGAGGGAGTCTCCTCAGTTACTCACAGAGCAGTTACTACAAGTGGGCTCCTCAGCTTCACCCCAAACTTCCACCCTCCACCCTGGGCCAGACACCGAGATCATAGAATGTGATGTCTTACATGGGTCTAGGAAGTGGCAGCTGTGGACATCTGAGAGAGAAGAAAACACTTCTGGGTGCTGAGGGTCCTCATGTTTAGCGGGGAGAGTGAGCCCAACATGTAAGGACCACCCATCCAGCCCCATGACTATACACTTTCTATGCGCTGCCCCCCCATCTCTCTCTTTTTTCTCTTTCAGGGAATATTTTTAGTCTACGATATTAGCAGCGAGCGCTCTTACCAGCACATCATGAAGTGGGTCAGTGATGTGGATGAGGTAGGAGATACCACCTCACTGATGGGGAGTGGGATAGGGGGTCTCAGGAAGTGGCAAAACGAGGGCCTGATGGGAAGGGCTAGAATGCTCAGGGTTGGCAAGGAAGCCTGGCTTTCCACAGCCCTGAAAGAGACCACTGGGTATTCATGCAGAGGAAGCTGAAGCTGCCATGTCTTCCATGGCTCTGTCCTCCTGGAAACGGAGGGAGGACACAGCCGAGCCGGCCCTGTGAGCAGCTTCCTTCCTGAAAACTGTGTGACCAGGTGCAATTACAAGTCTGGGCTCCTAGGCCTGGCTCTATATACACTGTGAAGCCCTGGAAGGCCATTTGAACTCCCGGGTCCCTAGTCCCTCAGCTGTTGAATGAGGGCTGGACTAAGTCCCCTGTCCCTTGTAGCTCCAGACACCACCTGTTCGATACAAAGAGTCGTCATATTTTCCAATGCCTTCTATTCTGTCATAGTCCTCTTATCTGTCAGGGATACATCCCAACACATCCAGTCCCTGGCCCATAGAGGGTACCAAACAACTGCAGATACCAAACCTTTATGTTCTGTTTTTCCCTATATACTCATAGCTGTGACAAAAATTTATAAACTGGTCACAGTAAAAGATTAACAACGATAGCAAAATAGAACAATTATAATGTACTACAAATTACTTAAAACATGTGAATTGTTTATTTCTGAAATTTTGCCCTTAATATTTTATTATTACTTATTTACATTTTTTTTTCAGGTAGGGCTTCACTCTTAGCCCAGGCTGACCTGGAACTTACGATGTAGCTCCAGGCTGGCCTTGAAATCACAGCAGTCCTCCTACCTCAGCCTCCCATGTGCTGGGATTAAAGGCATTGCACTACCATGCCCAGCTCTTTGTATTTAATATTTTTAGATCATATGTCACTGATATTATAAAAAGTGACCACAGATTGGGGGTCTCCTGTACTCTGGGAGCCTCACACCTGTTACCTGTCAACCCACTCGGACCCTAGGGCTCTTAATATGGTGGTGGTTTATTGGCCCGTGGAGAATTGGGGAGTGGGAAGGAAGGGGAGTGTTCACTGCAGATCTGCCTACCTTTTGTCCCTAGTATGCACCAGAAGGAGTCCAGAAGATTCTCATCGGGAACAAAGCTGACGAGGAACAGAAACGGCAGGTGGGAAGAGAGCAGGGCCAGCAGGTAAGTGAGGCCCACCCGTCAGGTGTGTGGTACTTCCGGGGGCCCATCCTGAGAGAAGGGCCCAGGAGGACTCGCCAGCAGCAAGCACCCTCAGGCACTGGGAGCTTGTCCTTGAGAGTTGGCCCTCTGTCCCTCAGGACAGTGATCAAGGATCTATCTCTATGGAAACCAAGGCTTCTGAAGCAGCAAGTCCCAGCCATCTCAAACAGGATTGCCCTCTGTTAAGAAATCATCTCTGTGCCAGTGACAAGGAAGAACTTGGAGTTGCTGATGACTACTTCTTCCTTCCCCCTATCTCTTTCATTCGTTCTTCTTTCTTTTCTTTCTTTCTTCTTTCTTTCTTTCTTCCTTCCTTCTTTCTTTTTTCTTTCTTTCTCTTTTTGAGGTAGGGTCTCACTCTAGCCCAAGCTGACCTGGAACTCCATAGCTCCAGGTTGGCCTTGAACTCATAGCAATCCTCCTACCTTAGTCTTCCAAGTGCTGGGATTAAAGGCATGTGCCACCATACCTGGCTCTGACATCTCTTTAAACTTTTTATTGGTACCTTCCATAATTCTAGACAGTAGACCATTATAATTCCCTCCCCACCTTCCCTATCTCCTCCCCCTCTCAATTAGTCTCTGACATCTTTTTCAACAGTATCTATGCATACCTACTGTTTTGAAGTGAGGAAAAAAAGGATATTCCATCCAACCACTCTACACCTCATTCCGACTCCTTATGCTGGAGAGAGCTAGGAAGGAGAGTGAGGAAATGAAGGGCCATCCCAGGTGGAGAAGCCAGGGGACAGAGAGGGCCCAGGGGTGCTGAGTGGATATCCAAGCACACGGGGTCACCATGCTCCCAGAGAACAGAAAAACTGATATCCTGAGACAAGAGTTGTCCACCCACTCTGGGTGCCTTAAGTTTTTCTTTCTCTTCTGTCACTAGCATTCCATTAGCTCTTAAAACAAAATTGAAAAATGTGAAATTGGAGGCAATTCCTATAAGAATAAGAGTTTTTCTTGAGTCCATACATGCGTCACTGTGCTAAGTGCTCTTGTGTGTGACCTTATTTAATCAATCCACAAGCCCAGATCACGGGCGGGCACTGTCCTCCCCAGCTTAGACTGGTAACTTCTTCAAGCTCTCAGAGCTGGTAGGTGGCAGCCCTGCTGTTTCAGTCGAGCTCTGTTCAATTCGCAAGCCCTTGTTTCATGTCTTTGTGTCCTGGTTATGTGTGCGTGTGTCTGTGTGTGGGCAGGGGGGCACTTGGATGAATGGGGTGTATTTGGGAAGCATCTTGCCCCATTCTCTGCCAACCTGTGTCTTAGAAAGAACTTCCAGTTTCCTCTGAGAAGTGATAAGTTCTGAGACTCAACACAGCCTGGTCTGTGTGTGCGATGGCAGAGCGGGCACTTCCTTTCCCTCACTGACTCTCTTTCAGAAATGTCCTTGTCTTGCAGCTGGCTAAGGAGTATGGCATGGACTTCTATGAAACAAGTGCCTGCACCAACCTCAACATCAAAGAGGTGAGCACACTGAGCCCAGCAGAGCAGGGAGGTGAGAAGAGGAGAGAGATGGCAGACATGGGGGAGATAGGACAGGACCCTCCCCTCGGGCAGTCACAGGGACCGGAGGGGACCCTGGACTAACTTGTGCTCTTTGGCTTCCCAGTCTTTCACGCGGCTCACAGAGCTGGTGCTGCAGGCGCACAGGAAGGAGTTGGAGGGTCTCCGGACGCGTGCCAGCAATGAGTTAGCATTGGCAGAGCTGGAGGAGGAGGAGGGCAAACCGGAGGGCCCAGCGAACTCTTCAAAGACCTGCTGGTGCTGAGGGTCCTACATGTGGAATCCCCACAGCCCCCTTCCCCAAGGAGGCCTGTGGCAGCAGGGCAGCCTGGGCTTTGGCCACTACTGTCCTCTTGTTTGGTGACCCTGTCGAAATCAGTAGCTGCTACTCCCCTGCCTGGCCCTGAGAGCAGCTCTGCTCTGGCCTCTGAGCAGCCTCTGCCCCACCCCTGTACCCTGGGAGTGCTACCCTCAGCCTGGTTCCTCAGTCACAGTCACGGGCCAGCTGTGGTCACTGTCGCACCACCCCTAAGCCCCTGGGACAATGGCTGAGTCTCAAGTCAAGGCCAGTTAAAGACTCCTCCTTTCTCAGTGCATCTCGTCTCCTCTCAGCTTCTTCTCTTCTTCCTACTCTTCCCATCCCCTTCCCTCCAGTGTGTGTTGTATGAAATCCTGCCTCCTCTGCCTGTATGTCCTGCTGTGTGGCTGCTGGGGTTGCTCCCTCCTTTCCTCTCTCCCTCCCTCCCTTTCTCTCTCCCTCCCTCCCTCCCTCCCTCCTTCTCTCCTTCTCTCCCTCCCTCCCTCCCTTCCTAACTGTCTAAGGGAATGGACCCAGACTCATGGGATGTTCCATCCTCTGTTCCAGGGAGGATGCCCTACCCTGCTCTATGGATGGGCTCAAAGGTTAAGGGTGCTCCTTCCTTCCCCCACCCCTCCCTGTCTTTGTGCCATGGGCTTGCCTCCCCAGAGACCCAGAAAAGAGAACAGCGAGGTAGGAAGGAAACACCACCAGGTGGTCTGCAAGCCTGAGCTGGCCTACCTCTGCCCGCTCCTTCCACCTGCTCCTCCGCCCGCCCGAGCTTGGTCTTGCTTGGCTGTGCGCACACCTCTAGGGAATTGAGCTCTAAGGCAGGCACTTCAGAGAAGGAAAAATGATGAGAGGTGGCAGGGATGAAGTCACCTCATTCTCTACCTCCCTTGTAGCAGGTACACACCTGGGGTCCTGAGCGTAAAGACGGGGATCAAAGCCTGAGGGCAGCCCCAGGGCCAGTGACACTGTACAGCCAACTGTTCACTCTAGAAGTAGTAGCTCCTAGACGCCAGGGGACGTGGTAGCTCTGGGCCTCTCCTCACTGTGCAAGGAGATCAGGGTGAGAGGTGGCCTGATCACGTCACTCTTTGACTGAGCCAAGCCTTCCCCAGGCAAGATGTCCCCGCGCCCCTGAGTTTGTGGGCAAAGGACAAAGACATGATGGGCAGAGAGAAAGGCAACCGTGGCTAGAAGTGCTTGGGCCGTTCTCTTCTGCCCTCAAGATGACATACCTTGTCCTCTGGTACAAGTGAGGGCTCGCCAACTGCTGCGTAGCTACTGAGGTAGGGAAGAGGACAGGCTCCTCCAGAGTTCTGTGCTCAGGCCGTTTCTGTAGCCTCAGTGAGCCAAGACTATTTTGAAGGAGGCTTCTTCAAGAAGGAGCAAGTCAACTCCTGCCTGCTGGGGTTCCTCATCACCTTCCCGAGTGGGAGAAGCCTAGGTGAGAGGGCATTTCCATGTGGCGCTGCATGGGTGGGGCTGTGGCAACCAACTAAGCATTCACCAACCAGGACCCAAACCCAGGACACTGACATGTTTAGACAAAGAGCCCCATATCCTAGTCCTCAAAAACAAATCGCTGGACATTTCTTCCCAACTTACCAAATCAGGAGATGGCCAACAGGAGATGGTGGCTCAGAACTTCAGAATGGCTAGTGGGAAATGCAGAGGGCTGGCTCTAAGAGAGCCATGTGACCAGCTGGGGGCACTTCCTGGAGGAGAGCAGGAGTCACACAGGAGGTGATCAGGCCGGTCATGACTGCCCTCATCCGGGAATCTGTGAGAGAAAGTATACCTGGCACTGGCCCAAACCTGTGGGCTGGTGTCGTTGCCCTCCCTGAAGGTCAGCAGAGCACCACTGTCTTGCTCACCTAGCTTCTCAGGAAAGGACTTTTTTTTTTTTTTAACTATACCCCAAGGGTTCTGGAAGGGAAAACATGAAATTAAGATTCTATGGCTTCTTCACAAAGGCCAGAGATTGGAACAGCAGAATGAATGGTAGCAGAAGGCAGCCTGAGATTTTAGGGTACACCTATGCTCACTGGGTTCTAGAGCCAGCTTCTCACCCCAAATGCCAGTCCAGGAGCTGGCCTGGGCTGTGTCATTGGACCTAGACTGTCCAGCAGGTTCTCCTGGCCTGTCTTCTCATTACCGCCCCTGCCCATTCCTTGAAACTAAGCCGGCCCCTGGCACACCACCTGCTCCTGAGCCCCACCATCTCCCTGTGACGGGTGAACTTTGTGTACTGTGTCTCGGGTCCATTATATGAATTGTGAGCAGGGTTCATCTATTTTAAACACAAATGTTTACAATAAAGAATATTTCAAACCATTGGTGTATCTGCCTATATGAATCTCTGGGTAAAGGTGCCCCTGGGAGCATGGTAGTGACATGAAAGAGACAGAATAAACTGATAAAAGAGGCCCCCAAATCCTAAAGCGAAAACAAAAGGACAGTGAAATGAACTTTTCATTCTTGTACCTTCCCTAGTGCCCAGGGCAAAGCTCCCCTTGCCCCCTGCAGTGGGCACAGTCCCTGGGAGTATGCCCATCAGTCTTCTCTGGGAGAGGGAGAAGCTGAACATCCTGCTAAAGGCATGTAATCTTTCAGATTTGTTTTCGGGAGTCCCATGGGAGAAGAAGCCAGCTGGGACAGCAGGAAGACTTGCAATGAACACTGCTTCTGATGAAGGAGGTGGAGAGAGCAAGGAAGGACTGAACAGTAGGCAGGGCTAACAATAGTCAGAATCTTAAACACATTTTACAGAGCACGTGCAACACTTCCTCTTACACTCACAGTCACCAGGTAAGGGAGGGAGGGTGGTTATCTTTACACACGTTCAACAGATAAGAAAACAGGTGTTCGGAGATCTTTAAAGATTTGTCGGAGGGCCCCAAGTAACAGGAAGAATTAGAGCTTAAAACCTTGGAATCTGCAGGGTAAAGCTTGGACATCTCTATTTAGAAAAATCTGTATGAGCAAATCTCTTCAGTCAGAACCGAGAACCACCCACCTAGGCTTTTCTTCCAGAACAATCACTCCCCTGCAGAAAGAAATCACATTTGCTAGTGTATGCCCAAAGTTATAAGCTTCTGGAAGGTGGAGCTAGCATGAGGCAAAGTTAGAAACAGGTATTTTAGGAACGTTTTAGAACATCCATCAGTTTTGCACAAGTGTGAGAGCTGAGAACCCAGGGAGTCCCCTGGGGGCCCTAGGAGAATAGGAAGGGCCTGTGTACACTTGAGACTCCCATGGCCTCCCTGAAGAGGGCTTGCAAAGGAATAGTGAATAAGGTATCTTTGGCTCAGGGCACTTGGAGAAGCTTTAGATAGGCAGAGAAGCCTGGCAAGTTAACATTGGGATCTCACCCATGTCTGGGACAAGTCTGACTCAGTGGCTTGGTAGAGACATTTCTTAGCTACATCCAAGGGCTCTGTCCAGTCCCAGCTGCGGACATACTTCACTCAGTACTTACTGTCATCCTTTGTGGAACCAAAAAATTCCATCCCTGCTTAGATAATGGAAACTTGTTTTCAGGGAGCAGCCAGCTGAGACCTATGGTTCCCATGAACTTAAACAACCACGGAACAAGCCACAAGACAGAAAAACTCGGCGCTCCCTGGGGAGTAGCTCCACCACCTCTCAAACCATATTCTCAAGACCAGCTGCTCCTAGCCTTGCTTACACTTTGTTCAGGAGACAGTTCCCAGTGGATGTGTTTCTGTGAAAACACTGGGAAATTTTCCTTGGATTAAAACTTCACTTTAAAATCCTAAAGCCAGGCAAAGCCCAATTATTAGTTTTACTAATGGAGAAATCAAGCATTTTAAAAGTATCTGTTTAACTGGCAAATGCTTAAGGATGAAGTGGCATTAGGGTCTTCAGTTGCTGTGGGTGTGGTATTTTGAAGCAGATGTTCCCCTAGGCTCATGTTTTGGGTGCTTGGTCCTCAGCTGGGAGCAATTTGGGAGGTGGAGCCTTGCTGGAGGGGGTACGTTGCTGGGGGTGGGCTTAGGGGTGTTATAGCCAGCTCCCCCTTGTCAGGGTTTGGCTCACTCTCCTGCAGCTGTTTTCCACCTGCCATGGCAGAAGTGATGTTCAGCCTCTGCTCATGCATGTTTTCCCTGCCATCAGGCAGCTTCCCTGGAGACTGTAAGCCAAGATAAACCCTTTCCTCCCATCAGCTGCTGGTGAGTCGGGTGTTTTGTCCAAGCAACGTGAAGGAAATCCAACTGTGGCTTCCAGGGATGGCTTCCCATGATAGTCCTTACAGGTCCCTGCAACACACTGACGCTAGCTTTGAATGCATCTCAGACATCTGGGTCTTGTAGTTTCTCCTTCCAGCACACTTCCTTCCGTGGGGAAGACAGCCACACAAGTCCCTCTTTAAAGTCTTACGGACTGAACCTTTGTCAGAGAGGGAAATAGGTACGACTCGTGTCTCTGAAGGTATGCACCTGTTCTGAGACTCCTCATGACGATCCCAGCAACATCTACATCCTTGTGACTGGTGTGTGTAGGGGGTGACGGAGGTTATAACAGGAGATGGCACAACACAGGGACAAAGACCAAAGTATTCAGGACAAGGAGCACCACTCGCTGAAAAACTTACCAAAACAAACATAACTTCACCGTTTTTGCCTGATTTAAGCTGAGGCTCAGAAAGTCAATGCCAGAAAATGACACATTTTCCTCCTGAGGGTTTCTTTAATTTTGCTTTTGAAAAGCAACTGCCAAAGAGAAAAATGTTAAAAAAAAAAAAAGGAAGAAAAGAAACAGTGTATCTATTTCAGTGGTCATCTGACACCAGCCCCAATTCTCTCGTTTTTTAGACCTTAGCTTGCTGTCACCTCTCACAATTCAAATGCACTCAACATTGTTTGAGCTAGGTTTGAGCCATGGCTTTCTGGGGCGAGCAGTCAATCTTGCATGCCTCCCCCCTTTTCTTCCTCCCCATATGACCTTTTGGGCTCTGGTTTCCAGCAAGGAGTGAATTATTTACATCTGCTCATAGATATCAAATTGGTTGTTTCCAGGTTGCCAACGAGGTGGGGCAGGAGGTGGCTTTGTTTAGTCTGTAGGGAGGAGGAGCACACAGGTGGTGTCTATTTTTGCTAAGTCATCCTGGACACGCTCAAAGGCCCTTTGTGAGATCCATTGTCCTTCCTGGCCCCTCCTTCCTCCCAGCCTTCGATGGACCCTTAAGTGGACTCACACAGCTGAGCAGAGCTCATTCTGCGCTTCACCATGGCTTACATCGCCAAGTCCTTCTACGACCTCAGTGCCATCAGCCTGGATGGGGACAAAGTAGACTTCAACACATTCCGAGGCAGGGCAGTACTGATTGAGAATGTGGCCTCGCTGTGAGGCACAACCACCCGGGACTTCAACCAGCTGAACGAGTTGCAATGCCGCTTTCCTAGGCGCCTGGTGATTCTTGGCTTCCCTTGCAACCAATTTGGACATCAGGTGAGGTGTCCCTGGGGTTGAACCCAAGGAGTTGATGTTTGTCATAGAATAAGGACGGGAGTGAATGACTCTGGGTGTTGGAGTGTTTGTAATTGACGAGCATGTTTCCTCATCCTAGGTGCAGGTGACATACCAAAGGGAAGTAGATGTGTTTTGAGATCAAATATTGTGGGTGTGAGTTTTATTACAGTCTTCCCATTATATTCCGTGATGGCTGATACCGGGTCTGTTTTTTTCCATGTGTCCTTAGTGCCTAGGGTAGCAAAGGTAGTCATTAAGCATTTGCTGAATGAATGAGTAGAGAAAATCGAAGGTTTAGAATCAAACTAGGCAGGTGTGGTAACCCACTCCTGTAACCCCATTACTGGGATAGGGAGGAACTGAGCTGAGCGCTGTGAGTTGAGGTGAGCCTGGGCTACATGGCAAGACTCTCACAAAACAAAAAAACAGGGCTGGGGATGTAGCTCTGTTGGCAGAGTGCTTGCCTAGCATGGATGAAGCCCTGGGTTCGATCCCAGTCTCCTACACACCAGGTGTGATAATGCAAGCATTTGGAAGGTAGAAACAGGAGAATCCAAAATTCAGGATCAAAAAAAGTTCAGGATATGGAGGTTGAAGGTAGCTTGGGCTACATTGTCTCAAAAACAAACCAAACAAAAGGGAACCAAATTAGAACTGAGCTGACTTTAGTACCTGCTACACTTGGTACTGCTCTTTAATGGCTCCGGTGCCCTTGAAAGAACTTAATTTCTCTGCTTTAGTTTCTTCATCTGCAAATTGGAGATAATGCTGCTTAGCTCACAGGACTGTGAACTCATGGGATAAAGCATACAAAAGTAGGAAAACAAGTACTACACAAGTGCAAGCAATTGTAGGATCTAGATGGAAAGCTCGCTGGCTTCTCTGAGGCAAGTGGAAAAGGGAAGAGGTTTGCAACGAGCTTGGGTGAGCCTCCTCTGGGCATCACAATAGCTGCCTGTTCTGAACAATCGGTCCACCTCAACGTACCTTTTAGGGAGTCTATTTCTACCTGTTATTTCATTGTACAAGCAGGCTCGATGTCCCCAAATGAACTTGCTCATTATAATTCCTTTAGTTCGACTCCAGTGGCAGAAAGGCAAGGAAAAGTTGGCTGAGATGTGAACAGGAAGGATGAGGAGGGGTCACTGGCTGTGATAAATCAGAGCCCAAACCATTTCTGAGCTTGTGGACCTCTGCCTCTAAATTCTCTTTCCAGTCTTTGCCAGGCAAACCTTTGTTGAGACATTTCTCAACTCCAGAGGTCCACCATCACCTGCAGCAGGCTAGTTGCTGGAAGGAGTCCATAACCTGCCAGAAGCCAGCCAGTCCTTTACATTGAGAGCTAAGAAGTCTAACAGGGATCAACCAGGGCCAGTTCTAGTAGGTCAGAGGCAGAGGGGATGTCTGACTCAGCCTGAGGATTAGGGAGTGGAAAATAAGGGTTCTCAGCAGCATTTGGAGGTTGTCAGGATGGAGGAGGGGGGCAGTAAAAAGAAAAAGGTCTGAGCTCAAGCGTTCGTAGCTGAGTACAGTGAGTGAAGATGAAGTTCAGAAGGCACTTAACATTCTCCTCAACCCCATTCTGAGCAGAAACCCTCCGATTCCATTTAGTTCGTTCCTGTTGGTCACTAGGTGGTTCCATTGGCATCCCCTCACGGTTGTCACTGACCGGCTTTGCCTTCATGGCATCTGAAAACAAAAGTTCCTTGGATGGATGAGGTCTTTCTTCATTCCTCCTGCTTGCATTTTAGCTCTAGGACAAGGCAAGATGAGAGCTGCGAGCTGGAAGTATCATTTCCCCCTTGATTTGAGGACCTGACTGACTAGGGCACAGAGGCTGCGCACAACATCTGTGGAAGCAGATCAAGAGAGGGGCAACTGGAGCAGGGAAGGGAAGATGGTGGGAGGAAGTGTGCATGCGCCTGAGTGTGTGTGGATGGGTAGGTAGAAAGACAGGGGGTAGCTGGTCCTTGAAGCTTCAAGTGCATGGTTAACCGTTCAGGGGGGATTAGGTCAGAAGCAACAGTTCAAAAGTAGTAAGTCTTCAAGGGCAAGGGCAGCCACCGAACTACAAGATCTGTAGGGTACGGCCTAGCACACCACCAAGTGATGGCTGGGAGAGAGAAAGCTCCAGCCAAGAGTGGAGCAAAGCAAATGAAGAAACACGTACACACATGCACACGCGCACACACACATACCCACGCACATGCACGCACACGTGTGTGCACACACATATGCACACGTACGCTCACACGCACGCATGCACGCACAGGAAGGAATGGTCCCGGGAAGGGAATGTGGGAGGAGGAAAGATTGCGGCCGAGGGTCCTCGCCTTCGCCTCCCTTAGCTGCCCTTTGTCGTTTCCCAGGAGAACTGTCAGAACGAGGAGATCCTTAACAGTCTCAGGTACGTCCGCCCAGGGGCCGGGTACCAGCCCACCTTCACTCTCACCCAGAAGTGCGAGGTCAATGGGCAGAACCAGCATCCCGTCTTCGCCTACCTGAAGGACAAGCTCCCCTACCCTTCCGATGACCCCTTCTCCCTCATGACCGACCCCAAGTTCATCACCTGGAGTCCAGTGCGCCGCTCCGACGTGGCCTGGAACTTCGAGAAGTTCCTCATAGGGCCGGAGGGGGAGCCCTTCCGTCGCTACAGCCGCACCTTCCACACCATCAACATCGAGCCCGACATCAAGCGCCTCCTCAAGGTGGCCATCTAGGTGTGAGCTGCTCCCTCCAGCCCGGTGCACCCTTCCTCAGGGCGCAGTGCCCCACGAGACACTATGGACCCAGGCTTCCCCACCCATCCCTCTTCGTCGAAGAACCTTGCCTTTCCCATCTGCTCTTTCCTTTTCCTTCCTCAACCCTCTGGGGGGCTCCCCCTGGACTCTAAGGCTAGGTAGGCACTGGGCCTTCACAGAATGATGGCACCTCCCTAAACCCTCACGGGTGATGCCTGAGACGTGTGAAAGGCCTGGGGTCAGTCTGCTAGAGTCCAATAAAGGGCAGGTGAGGAAATCACTTGTCTTTGTGTCTTCTTTCTTGGCAGGGGTGGCACAAGCCATGCTGGGTGGGGAGCCGGTAGTGCACACAGGTGTATAGGTGAAGCTCTGAACAAGGGAATAGCCTAATTACTGTCTGGAAGGCAGGCAGGCAAGTCAAGAACTCCAGTGGCAGTTGGAGTTGCAGGAGATGTGAATTTACTATATGATGGCTCTTCTCCAGAACTGGGGAAAAAGAGGAAATGATGAGGAGTAAAGGGAAGTAAGACAGAGGCCCTTGGCTGAATGTAGTGGAAGCCTGTCAGATTACAACCAGGAAGATATCACACCACAGGGCCACAGTCAACAAGACATTACCTGAACCTGCAGAAATTCCCAGAAGACAATTTACTCAACTTGTATGATAAGAACTAGAAAGGGTGCAGTTACCAGAAACACAAAGGGCACTCTATCCTGATTGCCTTGTTGAACGTTGTTCTTTTGCTAAACTGAATTTTCTTTTTAAATAAATGTTCCCATTCTGCCCTTGTCCTTTCCAAGCTCATACACTCACAAAGTCAGGCATATGACAACAAGAGGCATGAATGAGTGGGTTAATGTCCTCCTTGAGGGTAGAATAGGAGAGGGCCTCTCTTTAGAAGGTTGGTGGCATTTATAATCGGCCAACATGATTGGTGCGAATGAACAGTTGTGTTCATGTGTGGCTTTGTAAGGATGGGGTCTCAGATTCCTCTTTCTGTGCAGGCACATTCAATAAGTATACTACCAGGTTCAATCATGTCCTGCTGAGAGGCCATGGCTCTGCCACCTTTGCTCCACAAGCCTCAGCCTCCAATATCCCTTTACATTTTTCCATTCCCCAACCACTAGATGGAGTACCTTCTCTTCAGCGAAGCCAATACTGACTGGTTAAAGTTTTCCTTTAAGCTGTTCCTCATAACTGTTTTCCAATCATATACAGTCATGAGAAGCAATATGGAAGAGGCTGATGATCCCTACTGTCCAACCTTCAGCTGGCTGTCATTGTTGGTGCTTTACTGTGAAGGGGTAACCTGAGCATTACAGTGGGAATCCCCTGGCATCCTTCCGTAGGGCTTCCTGCTAAATTAAGGCTGCCCTTCATTTGACTCTAGAAAATGCAAGCCTTTCAGATTCCTTGTCTTACAGCCAACTGAAAGGGTATGAATACTTTTGAGGCAGGACCATGCACTAATTTTAGAGCAGTGACTACAGAGACTAATCCTTCCCTGATGAAATGAAAGGGAATTCATGTTGGATACACCATGGTTTGTTCATCTTGATAGTGTCTGTCATTACATCCCATTAACAAAGCTAGCTATCCTGAAGTGGCATTTATGCCACTGGGATTTAGGGTTGGCATGCCAGCACCACATGTCGAGTCTTTCCCATGCAACTTAAGCTGGATAATTTAGGGGTTCCAGAGGAATAGGGATGTCAGTGATTTCAGTCAGAAGGTGCCATAATGCTCGAAAGAGGGCTTCTCATTGGGTAGAGGTAATGCTGTTTACTTCAGACAGGACCTGACCAGTTTTTCTCAGAAGGAAACGACAGGCAGGATGATGGAAACCTGTTTCCCAAGGTCCTCTGCTTTATTAACTCTTTCACTATGTGCTCACTAAAATGAAGAGGAAGTGTTCCTTTCCTTCAATCTTACCCTCATTGGCCCCTTTTCTCAGTAGTAGTAGTAGCAGCAGCAGCAGCAGCTTATGTCTGACCATGGGCAATACGGAGCTGGAATGTAATCACCACTTTCCTGAATCAACACAAGCTTTTAATCAAATTTCCTGGGTGCACTCAGAAGAAATAAGCCTGATTAATAAGCTCAGGCTGAGAGAACGCTGCACCTTAAGAGGACTGACAGAGATGAGCGCTTCTCTTAGGACGCTAACCAATATATATATATATACATACACATATATAATTATAATTATATAATAGACATATCTTGGAAGTGATGTTAGGGAAGGGGCAAGTTTTACACCTTGATGATTATCTTTACAACTATGTTTCACAGCTACAGCTTGAACACTGAGCCAAACTCTAGAACTTACTACCAGGTATGAATATTTACTATGTTATACTGCATTAAGTACTTAATATACATTAGGTTAGTCTTCACAGGGACTCCACAAGGAATTGCTGCTGGGCAAGATACTGACCAAGAACAAGGAAGATATCACAGCACTGTACACTGAGCCAGTATTTGATGTTTAAATTCTACAAAGGAGGCTTAGTTGTTACTACTGTTTCACTAAAGGTCCAGACAGAATAACTAATAAACGACAGTGTCTCACTACCAGCAAGTGGCAAAGCTGATTCTGTATGCTGCTTAATTTTCTTTATATTCAACCATACTTTATCTCAAAATACATGTTTTAATACCATCAAGAAATACACATTTAATGTTGATTGATAGTCTTGCTGATGAAATTGGTAGGACTTTTTGATATACTGAAATAAAGGTCAGTATATGCCATTTTGTAAAAACTTACAATTAATTATGCCCAAGCTATGTCATACGTCAATTAGTATTGTGAGATGCCAAGACCACTTGAGAAAGACAAAGCTGAGATTTTAATTTCAAGGCAATTAGCATGGTGGTTCATGCCTGTAACTGTAGCACCTGGGATTTCTGAGACTGAAGGACTGCCACAAATTCAAGGGCAACCTGGGCTACATAACGAATTCTAGGTTAGCCTGGGCTACAGAGACCTCAAAGGGGGGAGGTTTAGGGGAAGAAAGGCCAATTAGCTATATAACTGATTTATACACCATAAGGTGATCAGAGAAAGAGATGCTAGAAAAGCCAAAATTTCTAATAATGCCCACAGATAATTTCTTTTCCCTTTTTTATAGCTCTGGAAGGGAAAAAAAGGATAATACATTTGCCTAGTTCCTCTGTATTTGAACAGAAAAACAAGAAATCAGTGGAACCAGACTTCACAAGATGTTTATTCTATTTAATAGACCCACAGGAGAATTCCAGATGATAAGGTATCACAAAATACAGCAAGTTTGGCTGAATAATAAGTGTATAGATGCAGTCCTGTGTAATCTACACCCAAAACAAGTAGATAATTATCCATTCTGCAGAAGTACCAGCAGGGGCATATAAGATCACACTCTTCAACTTGGAATGACTAAGTTGGAAGCATCAGCAAACTCCTAGAAGGGACCATTCAAACGCTGTAATAGGCTTGATGCTGCTATTTAAAGAAATGAAGCATTTTCTCTCTTTTTTTTTATTCACTTCACCAAACAGTTTCCTCAGCAGGTCAGATATAGATTTGCAGCAAAATAGAAAACATTTTCCAGGAATAAAACAACTGATCTCCATGGAGCAGCTGACTTAACTTTTCTGAGTAACAAATCTTTACCGGGCATGCCAGGATTCCTGAGTGCTGTCACTGATAGTCTAACCAACCTCTTCCTAACCTTGCCAAGCCCTTGCACCTCATTTAACCAATACTGTTACAGACAGGGAGTCACACAGTAGTTGACCTTGAGCAAGTTACTTAACTTCCTTGTGCCCCTTTTTCTGGCTCTAAAACTGAAATAATGATGGTATGTATCTCGTGGCATTAAGTAAGTGCTTTAAAAGGCTATGGCACATAGCAAGTGAAATAAACCCCAGCTGTTATTATCACTACAATAAAGCTTTCTACTGGTATCAACATTGAAAACGTGGCTTTTTCTTCCTTACATGCCTCAGTTCAGCCTTTCTAAATCTCTTAGATACATTGAGAAAACAATTTTGTTTTCATTTCAGTAGAAGCCATGTTATTTTATCTAGTATTTTATGTTCATCAAGTCATTCAGATCTCCTAGCAGTACTGCATTATCACATTGTCAGCCTGGTTTTATAGAAACGAGACAATGAGGTTGAGTAATGCTGTGTAATTAATGGCTACACTGCTACAGAGAAGCCTAAGTGACAGTTTATGGCCACCATGCCAGTGCTCTTTCAACTATGCAAATCTCAATAACCTCTGGAGCCAGTGAAATGCTTCTCTGATTTAAGCTCAAGATATTTCTAGTTTTTACTAATGTCCTTATTCTGGTGTGGGATCCCATTTAGGACTCATTACATGCAGTAGCCATATCCCTTCACTTCTTGCATATGAGAGTTTCTTAGACTTTGTAACGACCTTGGTAATTTTGAGGTGTAGTCAGGTATCTTGTAGAATGTCCTTCAACTGGGATTTGTGTGTTTTCTTATGATTGGACAGGGTATGCATAGCTCTTTGAGAGGAAAACCACAGAGATTGTGACAAGAATACCTGCTTGCTTACCACTAGTGGTAGGAACCTTCACTGGCTGGCTGAGCTGGAATGGTCAGGCTCCTCTCTCTGTTCTCCCTTGCCATGTGCTGCCACTATGCAAGAGTGCACACTTACAGAGTGGGACTATCTACAGAAATTGTGTGACGTTGCTCTCCATAGGAAATACACTCTCCCTCCCTTCCTCCTTCAACCCTTGTTCTTCCTCTTTATTTATTTCATCATTCAATTATTTGTATTGTCGACACAGACTCATGAATATTTGTTCTATACTTTGGGTTATAATCCAATACTACTTCCCTAATTTTCTAGCTCAAACCATTCCAGGTGTGATCAGTGGAATTGTCTTCAGTTGGTTCTGTCAATCACCGTGGGTCTTTTTTAAGCATTTCATCTGTGTGTGTGAAAATGCTCCAGGTTTATCTTAAATATTTCTTCCCTACTCCCACCAGTCTTTCTTCTCTCTCCCTCTTTTCTTTCTTTCTTTCTTTCTCTCTCTCTCTCTTTCTTTCTTTCTTTCTCTCTCTCTCTCTTTCTTTCTTTCTTTCTTTTTCCTCCCTCCTTCCCTTCCTTCCTTCCTTCCTTTGTTTTGGACTTTCGAGGTAGGGCCTTGCTCTAGCAGAAGCTGACCTGAAATTCAATATGTAGTCTCAAGATGGCCTCAAACTCATGGAGATCCTCCTACCTCTGCCTCCTGAGTGCTGGGATTAAAGCATGCACCACCATGCTTGACTTGCTGTCTGTCTTTTTTGTAGGGAGTCTTGATTGATTCCTTTTATAGGAAACTAAGATCTAGGCACTGAGTGTGTACACATTCTAGTCATTTTCTGGCCAACAAACCACTAGCAAAGATGTTTCACTCTGGAGACACTGATGTGAATAGTAACTACAACAGAAGAGATCAGCTCTAGGAAACACAATCCTCCAAATTACTTTTTCTTTCAAAGAATGGGTAAGTCTGAGCAGGAAAGCAAACATGCAAAGAGCTTTCACCACTAGACAAACCACTGGGCTTGCTGTATTATAAATCAAGGCATCACAGTTACAACAGAGCTGCAGGAGTCTTAGAATAACAGAGTCATTTGTCGAGGGTCATCAGGGAGAATACTGATGGTATCTTCAGCTTTGCCACATAATAGACACAGCATGGTGTACTCCTGGAACAAGACAAAGTGCACAATTACCTCAAAGGACAGGAACAGAGATGCTTCATAGTTAGCTGTTCAGTAAAACTCTTCTCTATAAATCGTTATTGACATCCTTTCTAGACATTAGATCAATTTCTTTAACACCTGTTAGCAATGTTTTAGGCTAGAGCAAGCCGTTTGTTTATAAAAACAGAATATATGCTGATGTCATTTTGAAAATACATGGCTATTTCTTGGATTTAGAAGGCATATATATTTAGCTTAGTACTTCTATTTAAGGTAGTTAAGAAGTTTGGGCTGGGGATGTAGCTTGAACCCATCATTGGGATGAAATCCTCTTACTAATAATGAAGAACCAAGTAACAAAGCCTGGTGTGATGAGGCACACCTGTAATTAAATACTTGGGAGGCTGAAACAAAAGGATCACAAGCTGAAGCCTAGTGCTGACAGACAAAAGAAAGAAGAGAGGGGAGGGGAAGGGAAAAAGGAAGTAAAAATGGGAAAAGGTATGAAGCTATACAAATATCTCAGTCTTTGCACTGAATTTAATTGGTAGAGTGTTTGCCTTGTAAGTAAGAGATCTTGGATAAGTTTGGTCCCTGACACCACCACAAGCAAAACAAAACAAAATACAAATAGGAACAAAAATTATAATGGTTGTTTAATAATTATTTTTTAAAAACTTTTTGATGCAGGGTCTCACTCTAGTCAGGCTGACCTGGAACTCACAGTGATCCTTCTACCTCAGCTTCCTGGGTGCTGAGATTAAAGGCATGCGCCACCATGCCTGACTCAATGATAATTTTCTTGCTCTTATTATATTATTTATGCCTATGTGTGTGTGTGGCGGGGGTGGGGTGGGGTGTATGCACCTGCCCTTGCAGTTCCCCACATGCTCACCTGCAGTGGCTATAGTGGAATGTCAGGTGTTCTCTGTTATCTGGCCTTGTTTTTGAGCCAGAGTTCTTTTTACTGTTTCTAGAATGTGAAGCTATGTCAATCCACTGTTCTCTGCTCCCCTGCAGGACTGGGGTTCCAAGCACATGTGACCATGCCCAGCTGTTTTATGTGAGATCTGGAGCTTTCAACTCAGACCCCCTCAAGTCCTCATGCTTTCAGAGGAAGCACACTTAACTGCTGAGCCATCTCTCCAGACCTCAATAATTTTTTAAGTTGTTTTATTTTTGTATTTTCATCATTTATTTATAAGCAGAGAGAGAGAGAGAGAGAGAGAGAGAGAGAGAGAGAGAGAGAGAGAGAGAGAGAGAGAGAGAGAGAGGTGTGCCAGTGCCTTCTGCCACTATAAATAAACTCTAAATGCATGTGCTACTTTGTGCAGCTGGCTTTATGTGTGTACTGGGGAACTGAACCCAGGCCTGTAGGTTTTGCAAGCAGGCATCTTTAACCACTGAGCCATCTTTCCAGCCCAATAATAATTTTTTAAAAGCTGTGTTTCACAATCTTTCCTTTGTCTCGTTAATTCTCTGTGCTTATATGCTCTGCACACTAGCAGACATAAAGGATGGCAAAAACAAAGTATGTATGACCTTGGCAAAACTTACAATCTAATCTGAATAAACACAGGAACCTGACATATGATATAACCTGGCAAGATTATTAAATCAGTGAGACTGATTATACTGGTCGTCTTTAATTTATGGCAGTCTGGAATCTACATTTCATTATAAATCAACTATTTGGAATTCACAGTTTCCCAGAGAAGTAATGTGAAATATGTTCCCAGGAAGCTGCACAAGTCCTTTAAACTCATATTATACAGATGGTATGGAATCTAACCATATACCACAGTGCTTCTGTGGGAAAGTATGTCTAGAATTCTAATTCTGTGCCGCCAGGAATGTGGTGGGATTAAGACACCTTTTACCAACACTGACCAAGTGGGGGGGGAGGGGCTCACATCCGTCAGTCATTCACAGGAGCTTGAAAGGCTCCACCTGGCAGGCAGGGCCACAGCATAGCGACTTGGTGGGAGGATGGAACTAGTGGAATTATCTGGGTATAAAAACCAGATGCTTGGTTTGCTCAGAGGGTCCCCTTGCCTTTTCTCCTATCATTCTCTCCCCTGCTCACAGAGGAACAGAAAGCTGTCTTCCATTGCCCTTCTTGCTTCCTGAGGTAAACACATGGTCCATTTATGATTTTGTCATATTCTGAAGACAAAAGATGCCTGCAATCATTTATAATGTATTTTTGTTGAACTCTGTACTTTTCTCTCCACCTTCCCCTCTAGTCTTTACCATTAGAATTCAATGGCATTGCTAGTTGTTTCAAAAACAGAATTCTCATCACTCGAGATGAAATATTTATAGAGAAAATGAAATGTTTGGGAGTTACTTCAAAATAATCTAGTGGGGACATGTAGGAGTAGTGGTGTATAAGTAGTGCAACTTGAAGCTGGATAAGTGAAGGTTAGTATACTATTCTGCTCACTTTAGATTATTTTTAAAATTCTCATAAGACATTTAGAATGAAATAAGAAATGGTGGTGGGGAATCCAACCTTCAACTTGAAAGCTGGGATAAGATAGGGGATAGGGATGAGGACAAAAAAAAAAAAAGAGAGACAGAATTTAAGTTCTGCTAGAAAGGGGTAAGATGTAATTGGCTTGAAATTAGAGAAAGGGCAACTGAAATCAAGGTAGTTCAGAAAACCAACACCCAACCAAAAAATAACTAAGAGAAACAAAGGATGAAAGGAGCATAAGAAGGGTTAGGTTTAAAGGAGATCTGGAAGGTGTATATAATTTTTTAAACTTAGTGGATAAAGATAATGTTGAGAAAAGATAATGTGATGCCTCAAGATATGAGGCAGAGAAGCATCAGACAGGAGGAAACAGATCTTCTCTAACAGGAGAGAGGGAAGTGAGGCGAACGTTGGAACAATGCTATGTATGGTGCATGTAAGGAAGACTCATGGGAAATCGGATGAAGAGAAACTGGGCTGGGCCTATCAGAACCTTGGAAGAAGAACTTGGTAACATACTGTAGCTAACGGTGAGCTATGTAGTAGTCTAAACTTGGCATTTTTTTAAACACCATCTAATGACAGAGTATAGAGCATGGGTTGGAAGAGAGCAGAGACTGATAAAAAATAAGATAAGAGGTAGAGGGCCCAGTTTGAGAGTTTTTCAAGAGCAAACCATACTATAGAGGCATTATTACAGGCTATCTTCCTTCTTCCTTTTTGTCCCACCCAGACTAATTTCCAGGACTGCTTTGAAAATGGCTGCATTCAGTCATAAAGGAAAATTAGCTAGTCTTGGGTCTCACAGCAGTGATTTACAACAGCTTTCTTAGGACATGCACCAGCAATTTCAATATCCATTCAGGGGTTTAAAGAGCTCACGTGTACTTATGGAAAACAGTGATAAGCACTCCCTTCCTCCCATAAAAGGAAAGAGCAGTTTCCTCAAGCCCATGAGATGCTCATTCCTCTATTTGGTCACTATTCACTGTCTGAGAGTTTGATTTTGCTCTAAGTCACACATATCATAACATTTTAAAGGCATAGTTTGGATATTGAAGAGTTATTGTCAAGATGGTAATTAGATTCACCACAACATTTCAGACCAGACCCTGATGGTGACCAAATTCTTTCTCTCATGTTAACATATGAGTGAGAGGTATTTTACAGTTTCATGATTCAGCTATGGCAGATGACCTTTTATTTTGCTAATTAAAATGCTACCTAAATCTGAAGGACTTAAAAAACTCCCTTGACTGTTAAAAATTTAACCTGATAGTCAAATACAATGGATGAATACATAGTTCCTATGAAATAACTAACTTAACCACCAGTTTAAGAAAGTTTAAGGAAGTTTGAGGAAGGGCCAAAGGTTCCAGTCTGTCCAGGGCTCTCGACTGCTGTGCAGCTTCTCCTGACTGTCAGACCTGTGAATCTTCGGCAGCTCCAGGCCACAGAATTGTTCACGTGCTCTTCAACTACATGAACACAAATCCTTGTAACAACCCCTTATTCTCTAGTGGTTCCATTTTCCTTCCCCAACCTTTAGTTTAGCTTAATAAGTAATGACATGTCTTACTACCCTTAAGACTAACAAGTTGCTCAACTCTATATGCCAACTAGAGAAACAAAGACAACCTCCCCACCAAGATTTTCAGGTCCAGTCAGTGTGGGCAGTGCATAGGCCAACACTTAAGTGAAGAACTGTGCAATTCCTATAGTGGCTGAGAAAAAGGAAGCACAGCAGAATGCCTTAAGAAACCACAATGTGCTGCTCTTTACCCAGACAATGACAGGACTGAGGTAGCATTTGTAAGGCGTTTGCTTTGTGATTTGTGAAGTTGCATAATCCACCACATTTAAAGTTTCTCAATTTGTACAGGTAGCTATAAAGGTGGTCTCCTTTAATAATTGCTAGTGCTGCAGTATACATATTTATAAGTATAGATTTTCAAGGATACTTTTATTTTCTGCCACCCACTCCAATAACACACCTTATTATACATTACCTGAAATTCATCCATGATACTGAATGTATACTCATGTCTGGCTATTACGTGATGACAATTTTTACACAGATCTGCCAAAATAAAGAGAAATTTATGTAATTAAGTCCCAGAAAGTTTATTAAAATAAAATTTCTGGGGCTGAAGAGATGGCTCAGTGGTTAAAAGGGCTTGTTTGAAAAAACTGCCATGCCAGCCTGGGTCAATTCCCTAGCACTCACATAAAGTCAGATACAAAAAGTGATGCAAGCATTTGACCTAGTGTGCACAAGTGTGCACATATACATGCAAACACACAAAAATAAAAATAAATGTTTATATTTCTATTCTCAGTATAATAATGCTTTAGAAGAACCTTAACTCACATTTAACATAGAAAGAAATCCATTATAATATAGACCTTAATAAGGAATCTTGAATCTGTCACACAACACTATATAATTAAGAATCTAAACTGAAAGACTTGATGTATACATATTGATTCCTACTGAAAACTCTCTAAACTAATCAACTAACAGATTCTTAGGTGTGGCTTATTTACATATTGATTTTTAGACTTATGTGTATATATATATATGTATATATATATAATAAAACCTATACATGTAGGCTGGAAAGAGGACTTGGTGGTTAAGACACATGCCTGCATAGCCTAATGACTGGGGTTCAATTTCCCAGTACCCATACAGTGGCGCATGCATCTGGAGTTCATTTGCAGTGGCTAAAGGCCCTGGCGCATCCATTTTCTCTCTGTCTCTCTTTGCAAATAAATAAATATTTTTAAAAATCCATACATGTATTTACATGATTGCTACATACAAAATGACAGCACTATGGTATCTATGAATCTATAGGTACATTTCTATACCATGCTCATCCCTGCTGTGAGTTCTCCAAGAAAGGATGGGAGGCTGAACCAGTGGTAAGCAGCTGCAGGCTGGCTGGGCCCGTGGAGCCTCAGCAGGCAGGTGGGTGGCTGCTACGGAAGGAACACAAGCAGCAGGCTTCAGGCCTTACACCTTGAAGGCCTGGTAGGCAGCATAGAGGCTCCCATTAGCTTTACCCCATCAACCTATGGTACCCATGTTGCCTTCAATGTGAAGGCAGCTGGTCAGGCTCTCCTGAGGCCTTTCTGTGGCCTGGACTTGCTCAGCTTAGTCAGGTCAAGCTCTTTCCCACTCAGCCCTGCTCCACAAGGAGCAAAGGGATGGATGGCTAAAGTCTGCAGAAGGCCAGTGAAAACACTGCCTGGCCCATGCCTCACTAGGGGCAAGGACTGTCTTCAAGAGGTTAAGTGGTGGCAGCCAGGGAACAGGGCCTCAATGCATCTTGGGTATACCCCAGGTTTTGAGCCCACAGTCATAGGGACTGTGGCTCCTGCCATACAGGGACTCCCAAAGAGGTATAAGGACAAGGAGCCACACCTCTGCTTACATTGGGCCATTGTCACAAAGTTGTGCATGCACCTGAAATCCCAATGCACCTACGGCAACTGAAAGTGGAGCCAGAAGAATCCCTAAGCTTACAGGACAGCTAGACTGGCCTTCCCAGTGGCAAAAAGCCAAGAAAGACCCTATGTCAAACAAGGTAAAAAGGAAAGGACCAACACAAGGTTGGACTATGACTTCCACATGTGTGCCATGGCATGCACGCATGCGCACACACACAAATAAAAACTAAAAATACTCGAAAAAAAAAAAAAAAGGAAGCCGGGCATGATGGCACATACCTTTAATCCCAGCACTCGAGAGGCAGAGATAAGAGGATTGCCATGAGTTCAAGGCCACCCTGAGACTATATAGTGAATTCCAGGTCAGCCTGGACTAGAGCGAGACCCTACCTCGAAAAAACAAAAAAACAAACAAACAAAAAAAAACAAAAACAAAAACAAAAACCTAAAAATAATGTAGTAATAGGACTGGGGAGATAGCTCAGCAGTTAAAAGCATTTGCCTGAAAAGCCTGCTAGCCCAGGTTCAATTCCCCAGTACCCCCATAAAGTCAGATATACAAAGTGGAGCATGGGTTTGGGGTTTGTCCGTAGGAACAGAGGTCTTGACATGCTCATACTCACACTCTGCTTGCAAATAAATAAACATTTTAAGAAATGTAATAATAGCCAGGTATGGTGGCACACGCCTTTAATCCCAGCACTCGGGCAGAGGCAGGAGGACTGCCATGAGTTTGAGGCCAGCCTGGGACTACATAATGAGTTCCAGGACAGCCTGGGCTAGAGTGAGACTCTGCTTGGGGGTAAAGGGGAGTAACACAAACAAAAAATATATCTTAAAAGGAGACATATGTTTGAAACAAACAAAAAGATTCCTTTTCGAATATTTTTCAATTATTTGAATCTATTATAAAAGCTTAGTGTTTTTTATACCCCCTTTCAAAATATTATCTACACATATTCAGAACATACCCAAGAACAGGAGACAGAGATGTGAGCAGTTTAAATATTTGTCACAATGTCTGAGTAATAATGTATACATAAGCTTACTTTGCCCACAGAAATTCTTAGTACCAATCTCAAAAATTACTTTACTTTTACTGCATATCTGGTTTCCTACTACTGAGGAAAAGGGAGTAGCCTATTAAATACTAGATGGACAGTGAGATAGAGATTAAAAGCAGTATAAAAGCAGAAATAATACTGAAAACACCATAGCATCCCAGGGTCATTTAGCATAAAGGCAAAAAGCCCCTAAATGAACTCTCTCTTCTCTCCTACTATTTAGTGAAGGCTGGACTTGAATCGCTCACTGATCCTGCTGCCCCTGCCACCTGTGCGCTGGGATTACAGGTGTGTATACTTGGCTAGCTCTAGATGCTTTAATACCTGTGGAGGACATCATAAGTAGAGTAGGAAGTAAAAGTTCACACCTATAATCCCAGCACTGGGGACAGGAAGACTGCTCTAGTCCCATCCAGCCTGGGCCACAGAATGAAACCTACCACAACTGACTGGGTGTGATGGTACATATCTGTAATCTTAGCACTGAGGAGGCAGAGACAAGAGGATCACAAGTTCAGGGCCAACTTGAGCTACACAACAGGCAAGACCTTGTTTCAAAAGAAGAGAAGAAAAGAGAAAGAGAGAGAGGGAGGGAGGGAGGGAGGGAGGGAAGGAAGGAAGGAAGGAAGGAAGGAAGGAAGGAAGGAAGGAAGGAAGGAAGGAAGGAAGGAAGGAAGGAAGGAAGGAAGGAAGGAAGGAAGAAAAAAAGTCCCTGAAAAGTAATTTAATTAGCTGGGCCTGGTGGTGCACACCTTTAATCCCAGCACTTGGGAGGCAGAGGAAGGAGGATCGCTGTGAGTTCGAGGCTAGCCTGAGAGTCTACCTCAAAACAAACAAACAAACAAACAAAGCTTCATACCTAAATCACAAACTTGTTATCTTCACAAGTCATTTATACAGAATGGCTGGGGGTGCTAGATAAATAAGATGCTAGCTACATTTTCCTCTTACAAACTTACTAGTAATTATGTTTCCAGAAATACTGAAAGAGGTCTCAGAATCCCCGTATAACACATCAGCTTCTTAAAGCCAATACCAGCTAAAAGATTCACATTAAAAAAAAAAAAATCTACTAAATCTACTTACGATCATAGGTAACTATTTCTTCTCCATCTTCTTCCTTCAGGGACTTGTTTGTGATAAGCATAAAATCCCGCTTATTGCACACTGCACAGCCTGTAAAGTTCAGTAAGAAAGATCCATTCTCCAGACAGGTGTTACCCTAAAATATTAGAAATAGGAATTTTTACATTTTCAATTTTTTGGTGAAAATGATTTATATATATATATATATTTATTTATTTAAATTTTTTTCAGGCCCTCACAGAGATGGGGTATGGAGGTTTAGGATCCCCCAGCATGAGCAGCTGTGTTGGCGAGGGAGCGAGACAGACAGAGAGAGAAACAGAGAGAGACAGAGACAGAGAGAGAGAAAGAAAGAAAAACCAGAGAGAGAGGCGAGCTCTTGGGTGGAAAGCCAAAGCCTTGGACAGAAGTGAGTGAAGCAGGGAAGTCCAGGGAGAGATGAGTGGGGAGAGCAGAGGAAGAAGAGAAGAGTATCTCGGATCATCTGGGAGTGCCCAGCTGAAGTTGAGCAAATCTGTGACAATTTAAAGTGAAGAGTGACATTTTTAGGGCAAATGGACCCATTGTACAGCCAGTAATGAGGCTCAGTCGTTACCCTGAAGGAGCAGGACCTTAGGTGTTTGAGAAAGCAGGTAAAGGTGGGAGGGAGAGAGAGAGATGGACAGGGAGAGAGAGAGAGAGGTAGTGTGTCCCATGCCGCCAGCAAAACAAGCCGTAGGTACACCTCGCAGCCGTAGAGAGAGACCCAGAGGTGCCTGGAGTTCGTCTGTCCCGACACCTGGGGTGAGCCCAGAAGCGGCGTGGGGTGCAGCCTGGCGTGCCGGCACGGCTTAGAGAGAGAGAAAGGCAGGAGCGAAGATCAGGCTAACCCGAGAGAGAGAGAGAGAGAGAGAGAGAGGGACACTCTCCGAGAGCGATGAGAAGGGGAGGCATCTAGGTGCCCGAGAGGGAAAGACAGTGAGACAGAGAGAGAGAAGCAGTGGAGAGCTGAGGAACCAAGCCAAAATGTGGTGGGTGGTGGAGCTGCCAAGCAGACAGATGATCTGAGTTTCAGAGGGTCAGTGGAAGCTCGGGGCGGTGGCCTGGTCCAGAAGAGGGTCCGGGGTACCCCTAGCCGGGTTTTGGCACCATATGGAAATGACAGCTCTGAAAGGAAAAGGTTTTTAATAGGAAGAGAAGGAACCCCGAGCTCCCGGCTAGCTCCCAAGATGGGAGAAGCCCTGATTAATATATTTAAAAACCTCTAAAAAGCAAATAAATAAATAAATAAACAAATAAATTACGGAGGCCAGATTGTCCTTGTTTAAAGCACATGTGATTAAATAGAGGATTTTGAGATGAGGACTACTGTTGGGAGTGAATTTCAAAAGACAAAAGAAAAAAAAGGGCAAGAAAATAAAGCCTCCAGAAAGGAACACAGCCCTGCTGACACACATTCATTTCAGACTTTGAACTGTAGAACTCTAAAATAACAAATATGTATTATTAAAAAAACTGTTATTTATGATAAATATAACTGAAGTACAGTGTTAAGTCCATAAGTTTCTAAGAAGTGAGAGTGTATTTAAAAGAGAGAGCTACATGTAAATATACAGAAACAAGGAGAACATAAACAGGGAAAGGAAAAATTAGAAATAATTAATAGAAGCCAGGCGTGGTGGCACACGCCTTTAATACCAGCACTTGGGAGGCAGAGGTAGGAGGATCACCATGAGTTTAAGGCCACCCTGAGACTACCTAGTGAATTCCAGGTCAGCCTGGGCTAGAGTGAGACCCTACCTCGAAAAACAAAACAAAACAAAACAAAAAAGAAATAATTAATAGACAACATTTTAACTGAGGTATCAGAGCTAGAATTAAAATTCAACAAAATTGCAACATTGAGCAAACATAACTGTACATACTGCCTGTAACAATGGCCTTTTCTTTTTCTTTTTTTTTAGAGATAGAGATACAAAAAGAGAGAGGAGAGAGGCGAGAGAGAGAGAGCACCAGGGCCACCACCTTGTGGGCCTGGCTTATGTGGGTCCTGGGGAATTGAACACAGGGCCTTAGGCACTGGAAGCAAGTGCCTTAACCGCTGAGCCATCTCTCCAGCCCAACAATGGCCTTTTCTAAAGTCTGAATAATAGTACAAAATAAACAAACAAAAGCATTCAGATCCATAGATGTCAGTCCTTAAAGATATATGTATTTGAAGCACAGGTTAAATTCTGAAATTCTTCTACTGTTAAAACAGCAGGCAAGAAAGAAAAATTTGCTTCACCACTAACAAACTAAACAACATATTCTTGGCTTAATGGGAAGGCTTTGCTAAAGGCTTACTATTAATAGTTAAGATAAAAGTCATTTTTAAAATTTAGTCTAGCTTAGAAACCAAATGATTTAAAATTTGATTAAAATTATCATTCAAGACATTTCTCCAACGCATCAATGTGCCTGATATGTATATGCAAAGGATTCAAAGATAAGACAAATGTGTTTGCATATCCAAGGAGGTTAAAAAGTACCAAGGGTGGGAGGAAGAAGTACCAAGGAGGGGCTGGTGCTTGCCTGCAGAGCCTAACCATCCAAGTTAATCCCCCACTACCCACTTAAAAAGTCAGATGCACAAAGTGGCACATGCATCTGGAGTCTGCAGCAGCTGGAGGCCTGTTTTCTATCTCTCTCTACTTGCAAATAAATAAATAAATAAATAAATAAATAAATAAATAAATATTTTTTAAAAAGAAGTATGGACTGGGGGGGGGGGACGACAGTACCAAAGAAATTAAGAGCTACCTTCAATGTCACAGCACCATTAGTCTCTATCCTCTGAGAGGTTTCTTAGTTCTATATGTTAAGGAAGGGATTAACTCTAGTAGAGGAAACTAAGATCTTGCTATATAGTTTAGAGATATAGACATACTGATTAATACCAAACAGAAAATGATAGGATTGAAATATAAACTTCCAGCTATTAAGAACAAGTGATGGCTTGAGTTTTTTTTTTTAAAAAAAGAAATATTATTAAGGTTTAATTTAGAAACAGTGAAATTCACATGATATAAAGGTAACTTACAATAAATATATGCCTATGTAAGCACTACCCCTATCAAAATACAGAACATTTCTATCTCTGTAATCTCCAACCTCCATCCCACATATCTAACTCAATGATCAGTCTGTCTCTAGTACTTTATGTTCCAGAATTTAATGAAGATGGAATCAGATTTGGCTTTTTTTGTTCAACAAAACATTTATGTTAACCATCACTTTTTACTGCCAAGTAGTAATCTGCTGTGAGGACTTGGTTGTTGATGGACATGTGGGTTGTCTTTAGTTTGGGCTATCCTGAATGAAGCAGCAATAAAGACTTGTGTATGAGTCTTATATGGACATGTACCTTCTTTTCTCATTCCTAGAAATGCAGTTGCTGGGTCCTATCATTTTTAGTGGTATACTGAACATCCTAAGAAACTACTAAGTGCTGTCCCAGAGTTCTCCTCTTACATTTGTGGTCACCAATGTTAGTTCTAACTGTTCCACATATTCACTGACTCTAGGTATTGTACATACTTTTTACTTTAGCCATTCTAGTGATGTAAAATAGCAACCCCACCATAGCTTTAATTTACATTTCCACAATGACTAATGGTGAACACTTCTTCATGATGTTTATCCATATCTCTTCCTTTACAGAGTATCCTTTCAAGTCTCTTGCCTATGTTTTAAAAGTTAGGTGATCTTCTTAATACAGTAGTAGGAGTTATTTATATAGCCTGGATACAAGCCCTTAACTACCATCATACCAATTTTCCCCTTGTCATTAGTTTGCCTTTTTTTTTTTTTTTTTTCCAAGGTAGAGTCTCACTCTAGCCAGGCTGACTGGGATCTCTGTAATCCCAGGTAGACCTGGAACTCACAGCAATCCTCCTACCTCCGTGCTGGGATGAAAGGCATGCACCACCAACTCGGGCTAGTTTTTATTTATTTATTATTAGTGTTCTTTAGAACAGTCCTGGGGGCTATATTCAGCCGGGCAAGATGGTTACCACAGTTCCTAGAAACAGCCAATGACCCTGAACTGGCTACCTACCACTGATGCCCTGCTGCTCAAGTTACCCTTCTTGGACTACCAGGACATAATCAACCTATCTACAGCCAAATAGAAGTGGGTACTGATGAGGACGAACATGGAAAAACAAGACCATGATGATTCAGCAGTCATTACCAGAGATGCAGACAAAGGGGGCAGGAAGCCAGGTTTTGATGGTCCCATTCACAGACGACTTTTGTAGCCAGACTGCTGCTGACAAAAGCACTGTAATGACTTTAGTCTATTCAGGAGATTTCCCAGTAATGTAATGTAATAGTTAAACTGTGCTCAGCAGATAGCAGGAAACTAGCATGAAATACTCTTCCAGCGCTGGGCTCTATGGGATTCCACATTAGAAGTTGCTTTGTGGTTTTGAGGTAGAGGAAATAAAAATCTTTTTTAACTCTACCAGGAATCAATGAAAGAACAGTTCTCTAGCTAAGGAACATTTCTTTTTTAAAAAATTATTTTATTTATTTACTTAGAGGAAGGAAGAGAGAAAGATAGGGGAGGGATAAACAGACAATTATGGGCAGGCCAGGGCCGCTTGCCACTGCAAACTGCAGATGAATGTACCACTTTGGGTATCTGGTTTTACGTGGGTACTAGGTAATTGAATCCAGGGCTGCAAGCTTTGCAGGCCTTTAACTGCTGGACCACCTCTCCAGCCAAGGAGCAAACATTTCTTTAAAAATATTTTCTACTTTAGCCAGGTGTGACAGCACACACCTTTAATCCCAGCACTCAGGAGGCAGAGGAAGGAGGATTGGCATGAGTTCAAGGCCACCCTGAGACTACATAGTGAATTCCAGGTCAGCCTGGACTAGAGTGAGACATTACCTCAAAAAAAAAAGTATATATATATATACTTTAAAAATACTGAAATGGAGAGGGAATTGTTTTGAAAGCATTTAAATGTAGCACCAATTACCTATATAAGGATAGAATCCATGTTACTGAATGACTATGAAAACTTAATTGTGAATCATTTTGATATGAACAAAATTTGTAATTAGACTACTTTTCCTTATTCTTAATATTTTGTATTCACAGGGAACGCTAATGATTTGTCCTTTCTCAGACAATCTATTCTTGAATTTAAAGTATTATCAAGACCTTGAATTGAACGTTTTCATTATAAACTTGAAATTAAAGTCAATATAATTTTGAATTTAAAGTTCTTACATTACAATCTTTATCACACTATTTACAAAGGCATCATTTTTAAATAGTGTGTCAAAATATGTAGTAAGTTTATTCACAACAGATCTTAGCCAGATAACAAAAATAAATTATCCATGAAAGAACACTGCTGAAGCCATACAACAAAAACAAATTATCCATAAAAGAACACTGTTGAATTTCATTAAGTCCAATTCTCATTTTTTTCTCTAATTTGTGCTTGTTTTCTAAGATATCTTTGCTTACCCTGAAGTTGCAGGTTTTCTTCTGTTATTTTTACATGTTTATACTTTTAGTTTATAGGCTTAATTTATGATCTATTTTGCCATAATTTGGCATGAAGAATTAATGTTCCATATGGATATCTAGTTGTTCCAGCAACAATTTTTCAAGGTTTAGAGAGACTTTATTAGATAAAAAGAAGGAAAGAGAAGGAAGTGCAGAGAGCTCTAGGCATTTGGAAGGCAGGAGGTGGGTAGGGGGTATAAGAGTCCCTCCCCCATCCTAGCCCAGCCCAGCCAGGATGGAACAGGGGAAGGCCTACCAGAGCAGGGACCTAGAGGTTCAGGCCTCAGAAGAGATCAATATTTGTTTTTAATTCTAAATTTTATTAAATTACAATGTTGCCTTTGTAGAAAAATGAAATGAGCATGTAACCATGGTCTACTCTATTTCCTTGATTTATGTATCTTCACTAACATCAGCCACATTCTCAATTGTAGCTTTGCAATATGCCTTTTAATCAGGTAGTTTATGGACCTAGCTATTGTAGGTTTTTCTCATTTTCATAAAAATTGTAGAATCAACTTACAAAGCTTATCAAAATGCCCACTGGATTTTGAACTGAGACAGCCTTGACTATATAAAAGCAACTGCCAAGGACTCCAAGAAATTAGGAAAATCAAGACAATCTTTCACATGATCTAAATACCAATTTCAAATAAACAGAGCTCTGAAGTGGATTGCAGCCATAAACACAGCTGCTTTGTACAATGTACCCTAACCTCTGAAGCCTGGCTTTGTAAGAGTGAAATACTGAGAAAATAGGTTCTATGCTTCTACTGTGTGGTAACTGAGTAAAGGCTGGATATGGCAAGCTGCAAGAATGATATATAAACAAGAAGAAGACTTTCCAGAGGAGGCCTGGTCCTCTGAAAGCCATCAGGGTAACTGTTACCAGTGAGGCACTGCTTTTATTAGCTCTTTTATTAGACTATTTGTCAGGGGCGAAAGGCTTTGGGGGCCTTTGGAGGCACACCCTGGCTTAGTCTTGGACGGCACCTGACAGCCTGCCAAGAGGGGCTTGGCTTAATGAGTTTCAGGAGGTAGTCCTGATTAGGCTATTTGCACATCATGCTCACAGGTTCTTGTCATAGACCAATAAAAAGCTCCCTGATTGGCAAGGAGCTCTCTATATATATATTCTGCAGCATATCTGAAGGAGAGAGAGATGAAGCGATATGAGCAATGAGATATAAGCAATGAGGAATGAGGTAACAGGTATGGGGTATGAGCAATGAGATCTGAAAGAGAACAATAAAGAGAGAATGCACATTCTTCCACCCATACGTGGTGTGTGTGTGTTTTTATCATTGCGGTGGGCAGTGACACTATTAACATTCAAATTTGGAAAAGTCAAGCACACAATAGTCAAGCAAATTTTTTCTTTTTTTTTTTTCCCCCCCCCTGAAGCAGGGTCTCACTCTAGATCAGGCTGACTTGGAACTCACTCTGTACCCAGGCTGGCCTTGATCTCAAGGAAATTCTCCAACCCTAGCCTCCCAAGTGCTGGGATTAAGGCGTGTGCCACCACACATGGCATTAAGGAAATTTTTGTTTGTTTCAAGGAAGGTCTCCCTCTAGCCCAGGCTGGCCTTGAACTCACAGCATCCTCCTACCCGAGCCTCCCAAGTGCTGGAATGCCCGACTGTCAAGGAAATTTTTGATGTTTTCATAATAAGAGGAAATAAAAATGCAATCCAAATAAATTCTACACTAATAGTAAACTCTGTTTCAAGAAGAAAGGAAGGCTGGGCATGGTGGCACAATCCTGTAATCCTAGCTCCCTGGAGTAGAGGTAGGAGAATCAGAAGTTTAAGTCAGCCTGGTCCACATAGTGAGAACTTGTCTCAAAAAATCAAAAACAGTGCTCTCGCTTTGGCAGCACATATACTAAAATTGGAACGATACACAGAAGATTAGTATGGCCCCTGCGCAAGGACAACATGCAAATTTGTGAAGCGTTCTATATTTTAACCAGGCCGACTCCTAGGCTATCCATAATCCTCTACCCCATGGACTGATCCAGACTGCCCACAGAGGAGGATATCCAGCTGATTTGGGATGGGGAAGAGGGGCATTGGGGAACTGGGGATAACAACTCATTATTTGTTCATTAAATGTAACTCATTATGGATAATTAAAAAAAAATCTTGATTCTTTAAAAAAAAAATCAAAAACAAGTGAAGCAAAAGAGAAGGGGGAGGGCATTCACTGAAAATATGATTCAGAAAAGACCTGGTCAAAGATTTACGTATACAAGCATGCAAGAAGAAATGGCTAAAAACTATAATAATAATATGACAACAGTAATAATTAGTATGATAGCACAGTATAAAAATGTTATAAATTTGGGAAATGTACAATTTTGACAAAGATTGAAATAATTCATTTTTCTGAAAAACTATTTCAGATGATACAAGTTAATGCAGACATAAACATATTTATGAAAGTTAATGTATATGTTTTGTCGGGTAATATTTAAGGGAGCCAGGTGTACAGACCAGAGGTAGAAAACAACTGCAGAGCATACATTTGGGTTTTGCTGGTTTTCTCTATTGCTTTTCTATTCTCTGTTCCATTAATTTCTAGTCTAACCTGTAGTTCCTTCCCTATGCTTGCTTTAAATTCAGTTTGTGCTTGTTTTCCCACTGTCTTAGTGGAATGTTAGCCTACTGGTTCTAGATGGTTTTTTTAAAATATGTCTTTACAACCACAAATTCTAAAGATGCAGAACAGCACTTTAAAACACCTACTCATGGGATGAAGATGGCTCAGCAGTTAAGAGTACTTCCTGTGCAAGGCTGAGGGCCAGACAAGGCCTGAGAAACCAGTTAGGTTTGATCCCAAGAACCATATAAAAAGCTGGGCATAGCCAGGCGTGGTGGCACACGCCTCTAATCCCAGCCCTTGGGAGGCCTAGGTTGGAATATCGCTGTGAGTTTGAGGCCAGCCTAAGACTACAATGAATTCCAGGTCAGCCTAGGTTAAAGCAAGACCCTACCTCAAAAAAACAAAACAAAAGTTGGGCATGACAATGCACGTCTATAACCCCAATCCTATATGAAAGCAGAGACTGGAGTATCACTGGGGCTCACAAACCTACTCATAACTATTTTAGTAGTTACATATCTAAGCCAGTACTTAATTAAATTTAATTCTATTAACTACTTTGAATACATGAACTTTGGTACCTTAGTTTTAAATGAGGTTTAGAAACATGCAATTTTTAAGATAAATTATATCTTTATTATCCATATTTACATACACTGAATGAGCAAATAATGTGTTGGTATCCCCAACTTCCTGATTTCCCTCTTCCCTGTCCCCAATCAGCTGGGCATCCTCCTCCATGGGCAAACTGGATCAGTTCATGGGGTAGGGGGCTATGGATAGCCTAGGAGTCAACCCGGTTCCACCCCCCCCCCTTTGTATGTTGTTGCTGAGGGGGGCCGTGTCTCTGGATATTCTCCTCCACCATGGCTCTTACAATCTTTCTGCCCCTCTTCCACTTAGTTCCCTGAGTCATGGTGGGTACACGGTACACATGCAATTTTTAATTTAAATAACATTTACATTTATTTTCCCTGATTAAACTAAAGATTTGTTTTTTGCAGTACTACAAAGTTTAAAGCGGAAATTAATATATAAAATACAAGTTCCATTTCAGGGTGACTTGATATTTGGTCTACTCACTTATATTGGAAAATGCTATTGCACGTGGTTTGCTGAATACTTTTCTGAAAAAAAAAATTGGGGTTCATAGTTGAGTTAAAAAATTGGGTTCAGAAAATTAGTATGGTTCATTTCCAAGTAGATTCATACTTGGGTTCAAGTTCTCACTGCAATTATAAGCAAGTAGGCCATAAACCTGTCAGGAATTCAGCACTGTATATTTTAGCCTGTGAAAAACATCTATCACAAAACTCCAGATAACTTTATGTAACCAAAGATAAATAATTAAATATTACTGTGCACTTAGGTGCTTTTCCCAACAAGCTAACCTATTTTTCTCTGTAGTTTTTAGTTAGTTGACCATATTTGCCACTATCATCTTTATGTCTAGTCCTATGCTAAGCCTGAGCAAAGTGGCTTCTACTCTTATAGTCCATAAAAATATGTCCTGACTTAGAAGAATGCCAGTTAATGGGAGAAAGAACCTCCAATTCTGGGTGAAGAATTCCCAGGTCCCAATGGACAGTGTGAGATTCTAAGTGGTCCCAATGGACAGTAAGTGTGGGATTCCAAGTGGTCACTGAGATGCTACTGAACAAGCCTGCTCTCAGTTCCTCTAAGAATTCCCCAGCCAGTGTCTGATGTATGCCAGAAAGGTCTTTATTTTGATTAAAAATCTACCACTCCATAACATCTACCCACTAGTTATTCTAAATCTGTCTTTACAAAATTCAAGAAAAATTTAATTCTTTCTCTTGACAGCCTTTTAATTATTTTAGGGCAGAATAAAAGCAGGGGAAAGGGACTCAGAAAGGTAACTTCCTAGGCTGGATGTGGTGGCACACACTTTTAATCCCAGCACATGGAAGGCAGAGGAAGGAGGACCACTGTGAGTTCAAGGCCAGCCTGGGACTATAGAGTGAGTACCAGGCTGGGCTAGGGTGAGACCCTAACTCAAAAAAAAAAAAAAAAAATCAAAACAGGTCATTTCCTGGCTTTTCAATCACCTTAATTCTTTATTCCTCTTTCTTAGACTGTTCCATTTTTGTTTCCTCAGTTAATTTATTCTTTGAAGCTTATTTATTTACTTACTTCCTCCTGGGTATAGAACCAGACATACTGTGTCGTAATCAGCTCTCATTGCTGCCTAGAAAAGAACCCAACCAAAGCTGCTTATGGAGGAATGGGTTTATTTTGGCTTACAGACTCGAGGGGAAGCTCCATGATGGCAGGGAAAATGATGGCATGAGCAGAGGGTGGACATCACCTCCTGGCCAAAATCAGGGTGGACAACAGCAACAGGAAGGTATACCAAACACTGGTAAGGGAAAGCTAGCTATAACCCCCATAAGCCCGCCCCCAACAACACACCTCCAACAAGGTTCCAATACCCAAACTGCTGGGGATTGAGCGTTTAGAACATTTTCATTTTGGGGGGACACCTGGATGAAACCATCACAATCCACCCCTGGACCCCACAAACTATTAATCATACACTATGTAAAATACAATACATTCAGCTCAACTCCAAAAGTCCCCAGGTTTTCAACTAAGCCATAATACCAAAAGAAAAAAAAAAAAAAGAAACCATAATTGCACAGAACATTCACACTGCAAAAGACAGCATTGTGCATAGCAAAAACAGATCGAGCCAACACAAGATTTAAAACATACAGGGCAACATCAAACTCTAACTCCCAAATCCCATGATAACCAATGACAGGTGTCTTGGAGTTCTGATTCCGCCCCTCTAGTTAGGCTGCTCAGTCCCAGAAAATGCCATCTGGTGCTGGCAGCTCTCCTTGGCAGCCATCCCATAGTCCTGGCATTCATTGGATTTCCACTGCAACCCATGGTTCATCCTCATGGCTCCATCAGGTCTCCATGCAGGCAATTCAACACACCTGTTGCACACTGCCCATGGCCATTTTCAAAAACAAAACTGTGTTGCACATCCAATGACCCTCTCTTAGTACCAAGTAGGCTACTAACTTGTTAATCCAGGAACAAAGCCAACTCTGAAGAGCAGGGAACCTCCTTCAGCATTTAGGCCCCTTACTTCAAAAGAATCCATATTATTCCTGCTGTCCACCTGGCCCAATCTCAATGGTTGTAATCTCAAACTACAGCTGAATGGGCAGCAGTTGGCCCAAAGATTTTTTGTCTTTCTGTGCCATCTCCATCTGCTCATACCAGTCCATTTCTATGCAAGGCAACCCTGCAAAGTTCTCAGGACACAGGCAGGCAGAACGCAGCAAGCCTCTCACAAACTGCTTCTGGCACAGTCCAAACATAGTTCTTTCTCACCCTAGTAAGCCAAACCTCACAGTCCATAGTTCTTATAGCATTCAGGTCTTTCAACTCTGACCAGAATGTTCCATCAAGCTGTACTTAGAGCACTGCAAGACATCTGTTAGGCCGAGGTTTCAAATCCATCCACATTCCTCCTCCTGCATATCAGTTGCAAAAGACCAAAGCCACAATGTCACACTGTGGTTTCTAGCAGCAAAGATCGACCCCACTTTCTGGAACCAAAACAGTTGTAGTCAGCTTTCTCATTGCAGCAGAAAAGAAACCTACCAAAAGCTGTTTGTGGAGGAAAGGGTTTATTTTGGCTTATGGATTTGAGGGGAAGCTCCATGATGGCATGATGGGTGGACTTCACCTCCTGGCCAACATGGTGGACAACAGTAGCAGGAGGGTGTGCCAAACACTGGCAAGGGAAAGTTGGATGTAACACCCATAAGCCTGCCCCCAACAATAAACTCTAGCAAGGTTCTAATACCCAAACTGCCATCAAGCTGGGGATCAAGCATTGAGAACATACGTTTGTGGGGGACACCTGATTAAACCATCACACACTGTATGTTAGGAAAGTGATCTACCATGGAGCAATATGGCCAGCCAAAGGTCAGTCTTTGGTTCTTCACATTCTTTTCTGTATGTTCTCAGAGAATGAATCCTTCATGTTGACACATTCACGTAACTGGCTCAGCTCTCTGAATCTCATCCCCTGATGGCAATACTACATCTTCGCTTGTTTCTCAGATATTACATTCTCCACCTCAAATGAGACCACCTGACCAGTGCCTCTCTAACTCTGGTTCTTTTCACATGCATCCAATTATGAGTGACAATTCCAACTTCCCAGACTGAAATCCAAGGCTCTTCCTTTCTTCATGTCTCTTCTATCTATGTTATCCATGTGGTTGAGTCCTATTTGATCGTTCATTCTTTGAAATCAGGCCTCTAACATCTCATGCCTATACAGCTGCCACATTTTGGGGCCCTCCTTTGGCATGGTCCCCTGCTCCAACATCTCTACATACAGCCAAGATTGATATTCTTACTAACAGATTTCAAAATCATTTCCCTAGTCAAAATTCTGATGGTCACCCAAAGTTTCTCAATATAACTTTTAACTATTAACTGACTCCATAGTTAATAATTCAATCTTGTCTCTCACCCGTTCCTCTACTGATAACTTTTCTTTCATGGTCTGTATACTGTGCAGTGTTCACTATTAGACTCCTAAAAACCTCTTTCTAAACTAAAAAAAAAAGTATGAAATAGAACACAATAAAGAAAAATGTAAGACAGGGCTCAGTTGATAAGACACTTGCCTACTAGCATGCATAAATCTGTGTTCAATCTCCAACACAGCATAAAACCTGGCATGGTGGTACATACCTGTAACATCAGAACTCAGGAGGTGGAATTCTCCTCCTGAGTGCTAATATTAGGGGGAGACAGGAGGATCAGAAGTTCAAGGTCAGTCTCTCACTAGAAAGTGAGTTGTTTGAGGCCAGTCTGGGGATACATGAGACCTTATCTCAGAAAAAAAAAAAGGAAAATATACATATATAGGAAACATAAATATATGAAATAATGGATTACAAATACTGGTAGAAACACCAGCCAAGTCACTAGATAAGCATTCATGAAGCCCTGATCCTACTCTAGCCCTTTGAAGATAACCATCATCACGCATGACTCTTTGGTAACTGTTTGCTTTTCTTTAGTTTCACCACCCAGGAAATCCTTAAATACTATATTTTAGTTTGCCTGTTTAAAAATTGTACTTTGTTTTTTTGGGTTTTTTTTTGGGGGGGGAGGCAGCATTTTAAGACTAAATTCATGCTGTGCATATAAGTGTGGTTATTTTCACTGCTCTAATTCAGGATTCCTCAAATTCAGCACTTTGACATTGGGGCACACCATTCTTTGTTGTGGGGGCTGTTCTGTGTATTGCAGAGCATAGCTGGCCTCTACCAATAGATGTTGGGAATAGGTCCCTCATTGTGATCATCAAAACTGTCTCCAGATATTGCCAAATGTCCCCCGGGAGGCAAGATCACTCTTGGTTGAGAGCTGGAGAGATGGCCCAGCGGTTAAGGCACTTGCCTCGAGTGCCCAAGGCCCACATAAGCCAGACCTACAAGGTGGTGGCCCTGGTGCTCACTCTTCCCTCCTCTCCCCCCCCCTGCTTGAAAATGAATAAATAAAATATTTAAAAATAATTAAAAAAAAAGAATCACTCTTGGTTGAGAACCACAGCTTTAACTCGCTTTCACGGCTCATTCTTTTATGACAGTTCACTCTATGACTATGTTACTTTTCCAATTCACTGCTACATATAATGTCCTTACGAACCTCTTAGGCAGATCTCCGGCAGTATATGTACGGGGAATTTTTTTTTCTAAAATAAGAACTTCTGTGTTATTTCAGGGTTTATCTTTAACTTTCATATGATCAACCTTTCTTTCCGAAGTGGTTGTACCATATGGAAATCTGTGACATAACTCAAGTACAACTCATATTAACGCAACGCAACTCTATTTTCTACCTTCTAAGCACCGCAAGAACCCTCGCCGTGATTTCGTTTAGGCTCTGGCTGTTTCCTTCTCTTGTCCCTTAATCACAACCTCCTTCCAAGCTCAGACTTAGAGAAGACACCATGACTCCACCCCACGGTCTTCCCTTCCTCTAAGCGGAAGCGGCATTTATCGTGTCTATTCGCTTGTGAATCCCGCGTGGGTGACCTCGGCGGTCCCCGCGCGGCGCCCACGGGCTCACCCGGTTGGGATATTCCTTCTCCACACAGTCGCCACACATGGCGCCGCCGCTCACCCGCCACGTCCTGCGGCGCTTCCGGGAAGACGAAACCTCGCGAGAGCCCAGGCCGCGCTCGCCGCCTGCGCATGCGCCGCACGTACTCGCCGCCGGGGATGATTCCAAGTCTCCGCCCCCTGACGACCGTTGCTAGGACCGCAGTCTCCCGGTCAACGAGGCTGGGAGCAGGGGACTTCAGGTCGCGAGGGGCTGTGGAAACGGGCACTGTCTATCCCGGGACGCTTCCAGAACCTCCTGAAACACGAATCCTAAGGTTGACTCAAGTGTCTTCCATAGACGCGCCGTGCAAGTGGAATCCATGCCTACATCGTTTCCCGGGCCCTGGGATGGCTCGGCCTCTTTCCCTTCTGCGGGGAGACATAACCAACCTGCACGTGAATCCCTGCACCGTCTCTGTGCCTCCCTCACTTCCAGAACAGGGAATTCCAACGTCCTCTTTTAATCCTGCTCGGCTGTCATCAAGTGAGCATATGAGAGTCCAGGTCCTCTCTAAGAGATTAGTAACAATCCCAAAACAAACCAGCTTAATTGGGCTTTCTTTCTTTCTTTCCTCCTCTCCCTCCCCCTCCTCCCTCTTCCCTCTTCCCCTCCTCCTCTCTTCCCCCTCCTCTCTTCCCCCTCCTTCCCTTCTCCCTCCTCCTCCTCCCCTTCCCCTCCCCCTCCCCTCATCTCTTCTCCCTCCTTCCCTTCCCCTCCTCCCCGTCCCCCTCTTCTCCTCCTCCTCCTCTTTGAGTCAGGGTCCCACAGGGTCTCACTCTATCCCAGGCTGGCCTCAAACTCATGGTGATTCTCCTACCTCAGCCTCCCCAGTACTGGAATTAAAGGATGTGCCACCATGCTGGCTCTTACTTGTTTTTTTCTTTAATATGGGAATTATGTCTCCAGCGGAACATTGAAATTGCAACCTTTCATATCTTAGCCTCTGGTAAGGATCTGCAATCGCTACTGAAAATTACAAGTGTGCTAAGAAACGTTACACTATTCTTGGAATAATTGTAATGGCTCCTATGTGTATGACATTTGCAACCTTTCAAAGTAGCTCCATTCCCCCTCAGTTACCTGAGTATAGAAAAACCTTTTAACCACTTCCTCATTCTGCGTTTGAAAAGAGGAGATACACTTTTCTTACCAATCTTACAGGCTTTTAAATTTTTATTTATTTGCAAGTAGAAGTAGAGAGAGAATGACCAGGGGTCTTGCCATTGCAGATGAACTCCAGATGTCTATATGTCTATGAGGGGAGAGGGGGCGGAAAGCTTTTAAGAGCCATGATGAAGGAGAATATCCAGAGACATTGACCCCCCTCAACAACAACAAAAAAAACTGTATAATTCATAACCCCCTGCCCCATGGTCTAGTCCAGCAATCCCACTGAGGAAGGCCCCAGCGGGTTGGGCATAAGGAGGAGGGCAATGGGGGTACCACCACAAGACTTGCTCATACAATGTATCTAATTATTAACAAAATTTTTAAAAGGTTTGTCTATGGTAACAGCCATTCAATAGTCCACCATGACTCTATTCCCTCTTCAACCTCTATCACAGAGGTCACCAACCATAGGCTTGAAAAGTACTTTGTTCGTTTATCTATCTATCTATCTATCTATCTATCTATCTATCTATCTATCTATCTACCTGTGTATCATCTATCTATCTATCTTATCTATCTGAGGCTGGGTTTATGTGTCCCAGGCTAATCTGGAATTTCCAATCTCCTACCTCTGCCTCCCAAGTGCTGGGATTAAAGATGTATGTCACCACACCCGCTGTTTTAACTTTTTCTTGACATTTTTCATACATATACCTAGTGTATTTTGATCACAATTCTCTCCCATTACCTTTTTGTGTCTCCCTTCCCTATCCCTCTGTCTGCCTTACATTGAGCCCCTTCTTCTTTCCACCTCTTGGATTTTAGTTCTCTGTTTTTTTGGGTTGTTTGCTTGTTTGCAGGTAGGGCCTCACTCTAGCTCAGGTTGACCTGGAATTCACTATGGTGGTGTGCACCACTACCCTTGGATTTAGTTCCCTGTTTTTAAAGTCTAATGACAGCTTTTTTTTTGGGGGGGGTGGGGGTTTCAAGGTAGGATCTCACTCTAGCCCAGGTTGACCTGGAATTCACTATGTAGTCTCAGGCTGGCCTTGAACTCATGGTGATCCTCCTACCTCTGCCTCCCTAGTGCTGGGATTAAAGGCATGCGCCACCACGCATGGTCTAATGACAACTTTTAATTTTTGTTAGCCATAATACTTATTTTGTTTTATTCTAAAGCTATTTGTTGAATTTTTTTGTTTTTTTAAAGAGAGAGAGAGAGAGAGAGAGAGAGAGAGAGAGAGAGAGAGAGAGAGAGAGAGGTACAAACCCCAGACACAGTCACCTCTGTGCGCATCTGCTTTGGAGACGAGCCTCTTAACTGCTGAGCCATCTCTCCAGCTCTGAATGTTTTTAATGTACACAAGAAACTGCATGGACAAGCGCAGGAAACAGAACTGTCCTTTCCTACTCTTCAGATTTTTACAAAAAAGAGAGAGAAAATGAGCACAAATACTTATAATTAAATTAGTGGCAGATTGTCATGTAGGAGTACAAAATGGAGAGACTGTTTCAAGGTGGAAAATTAGAAAAGAATTTGTGCCTTGAAGAATGTGCTCTTTCAACAGCAGAGATTAGAGGGCCGGGGCTGTAGCTCAGTTGGTAGAGAATTTGCCTAGGATGCAGGAGATCCTGGGTTCACTTCTTAGCCCCACTTAAGTAAGGCATGGTGGTACACACCTGTAGTCCCAGTATGCAGGATGTAAAGTCAGGAAGATCAGAAGTTCAAAGTCACCCTCATTTTACATAGTGAGCCTGGACTATATGAGACACTGTTTCAGGGGGCAAAAAAAAAAAAGATATTTTACATAAATCTCAGATGGGTTGTGCCAAGGGGCTTGGGTTTTATTTTAGGTTGGTAGAGAATCACTGAAGGTCGGTGTGGAGAGTAGTACTATAGTTGTGGTTAAGGATTATTTCAGCAGTATTTTAGTAGGACCTGACCTGGGAGAAATTGGAGCTGTGAAAAACGCTAACAGAAACCACTAGGGGGAGATATCTAGCTATCTGCCTCCACACAAGTTGAGAACGTGACAAAAAAAAAAAAAGGTAAATTTAAAAATTACACTGCAGTCACATATCTCAAAATACATGTCCTTTGGTATGAGCCGGTGTCATGTTCTGAGACGTGAAAGACACTATGCATATTAACAAGTGTCTTTTCACCTTGCCACAATGACAGTGTATTTTAACAATAAAATAAGTGAAAAAAGTTATTTATAGGCACAGAAGATAAAGACCAAATCTAACCACATTCAGGAAGCAAGGCAGCCAGTGAGAGTGAGGGCTGAGGGGAAGGAGGGTATGACCAGAAGTTCAAGTATGGTTACAGTAATAGGAATATAAATGTAACAGGTGGAAGAAGGGAAAATAGATGCTAGAAAGCAGGAGATTAGAGCCTAAAAGTAATGAACAAGTAATGATGTAAAATGAAAGAATCAAAAATATCTATTTTCTTATATATTATATAAAATAAAGTTTCAGAAAGCATTGTCAGATTATTTTATAATAGAATTTTCTCAGAGATAGGACCTTACCTTGACTCCTTTAAAAAATGTGATGTTGGCTGGGGATATAGTTCAGTCTGCAGAGTGCTTTCCTAGCATATGGGAGGACATTTGTTCAAGGTCAAGAATGAATCAACTGGGCATGGTGATGCTTATTTGACTATAATCCCAACATTTGGGAGATGGAGACAAGAAGATCACAAGTTCAAAGTCATCCTTAGCTAGTGAGGCCAGGCTGAGCTACAGGAGACACCGTCTCAAGAAAGAAAAAGAAAGAAAAGAGAGTGATGTAAGTGATGTATATCAACTATATTCACATATTTCAATGTATGCATGAGATTGTCTCTTGATAAATCTCAATGTTAAAATGGTCCTACTTAGTGGTCCAACTGCAAAACTACATCCCTGGGGCAAGAGTAGAGTTTTCCTTTAAAAGTAAAGTGTGAAAGTCAGGTATAATGGTGCATGCCTTTAATCCTAACACTTTGGAGGCTCAGGTAGGAAGATCACTGTGAGTTCAAGGCCAGTCTGGGCTAGAGTGAGACCCTACCTCAAAAAAAAAGAGAAAGAAGGAAGAATAGAAGAAAGAAAGAAAGAAAAAGAAAGAAAGATAAAGAAAGAAAGAAGAAAGAAAGAGAATAAAAGTTTGAGGGACTGGGAGCCTGCCAGCCTGGCTTCCATTCCCTAGCCACCCATGTAAAGCTGGGCGTGCATTCTCTTGCAGTGGCAACCCTGGTATACACACACACACACACACACACACACACACACACACACACAAATTTATAAATTTTAGAAAATAGTTTAAATAGTAAAATTTGAGGGCTGGAGAGATAGTTCAGTGGTTGAGGCACTTGCATATAAAATTTGAATCTTGTTTTATTTTATTTTATTTGATGAGCAGGTATTGCTCTGTAGCCTAGGCTGCCCTGGAACTTACTATGTAGCCCAGCTAACATCAAACTCCTGGTGATCCTTCTACCTCAGCCTCCCAACTGCTGGGATTACAGGTGTGCCCCAACATGCTTGCCTTTATTATTTATATATATATTTTAAAAAGAACACAGAAAATTTACTATATGCTTAAGGCATGAGAGTATTAAGACTCCTGAATCTTCCTTTAATACCTGCTTTCTGTTTCTTTTTTTTTCTTTTGCTTTTAATGATGCCCAAAGCCAAGAAGTTGAAGGATGTGGTACTGATCATATCTGTTCTCTCTGTCCTTTGCTTAGCGGGCCAAAGAAGTGCTGAAGCCTCCATGGTAACGTGTCAGGCCAATGTCACAGATGGAGGAAAGGATCAGCAGCTCAAAAAAGGTGTATGTCATTCTTTCCATTGTCTCAAGGAAAGTGTGAAATAAGAGTAAGTGGTTGTCCTTACCTGGTGTCACCTCTCTGGGATGAATGAATTAGAAGCAATTCTGAGTAAAGAGTAAACACAGGTGAACCAGGCTAAGCAAGGTACACCAAAGCTCTTAAAACCTCACTATCTAAGGCTGCAGATGGTGGATGAAAAGTGTGAGTTCAGTCTCCAGTTCCAAAAAAGCAGACTTCAGTAAAAAAAAATAAATAAATAAACAATTCACAGCTTGCATATTTTGTTGTTTTGTTTGATCATCACGTCTCTGACTTCAGCTAGGATCAAGGGTTCTGTTTTCTTCAGCTCATGTCTGAGTCACACTGTCTTCCCTTCAGGAATCTCAGAACCAGCTTTGGGCTACTTCTCTTATTCTGATTATAGGTTCCAGTCTTCAAACAGATGCATTTGAAAGAAATCATTGACATTTCCCTTTGATTCTGTTTTCTTCAGAGCTCTCTTCATTTTCTTTGAAAACACAAATGATCACTTTCATGTAAAAATTTCCTGACATATGTCAAAATCTCTAATGTAGTAGCCTTGGAGAAATTATTCTCCCTCAAACCTAGCATGAATTTGAATGAATTTAATTTAATGAATTTAAGCAACTGGGTTTATTTATTTATGAGTGAGTAAGTGAAAAAGAAACAAAGAGGGAGAGAGAGAAAGAGAGAGAGAGAGAGAGAGAGAGAGAGAGAGAGAGAGAGAGAGAGAGAGAGAGAGAAACATGCCAGGGCCTCCTGCCACTACAAATGAACTCCAAATGCATACATCACTTTGTGCATTTGGCTTTATGTGGGTATTGGGTAATTGAACCCCAGCTGGCAAGCAAGTGCCTATAACAGCTGAGCCATCTCTCTAGCCCCCTGTAACTGGGTTTTAGGGGTCTTATGTTTTAAAAGAATATTATGGGCTATAAAGTGTGTCCAAAGGATACAGTGGCATTTTTTTCTCTCCTACCTATAAATACTCTAAGGAGTTTGGAGGGTTTTTATTTTTTGTTTTAGAGAAACTTGGGGGGTCAGAGGAGAGGGACACCAGAAGATGGAAGATTTACTCCAAAGCCACTCAGGCACCAAATCCCTAGGAATCAAGAAACCAGGGTAGTGTGGAATAGGATAGTTTTGTTTGTTTTGTTTTGGTTTTTCGATGTAGGTTCTTGATCTAGCCCAGGCTAATCTAGAATTCACTATGTGGTCTCAAACTGGCCTTGAACACACAGCAATCCTCCTACCTTAGCCTCCCAAGTGCTGGGATTAAATGCATTATGGCCTTTAGTTTTGACTTGAAATGGAGAAAGGGTGCATAAAAGCTGACAGCAATATTTGTGAGTTCAAGCAATTTAAAGTTAAGATGTTATGCTTTAGCCTTTATTGTATCTTAATAGCAGGAGGACTATAAACAGGTTATCGAACCTTATATTCATAAATATTTTAGATATATGAGCATCTCCATATGACTCCCAAGTGTAAAAAATTGACACTGGTCTTGAGTCTGATGTGATGAAAAACAAGAGGCTAAAAATTAGCTACTAAATAAATTGGAAAGGGAATTGATAATAATGAAACCTACAGGAAGTGGAAATATATGTCTGACTGAATTGGATATTATGGGACTGTGAACCATAAGTGATTTTGTGTAGGTGGTTTGTGAGCATTTGATAAGTGAGCGTGTCGAGTTTAGAGAACACCAGTGCAACAGTGTGCCAAGGAGGGAAGCCAAAGGAGATGGTGAGAGCAACAGCCAGATGTCTCCAGAAATGGACTTGGAACTTTATCTCAAGATCAAGAGGCAGGGGGCCTTCTTTAAGTGCTACTCTGGACTCAAAGCTAAACACGGATTCCTGGACTTGCTTCTGGCTCCTTGAATTCCTTTCTCTTTACAAAATCCTTTGTGAGCCAGAGAAAGTGCATGGCAAGGTTTGAGAGAACCGAGGCATATTATTAAACAACTATGTAGACACTGCCAAGAATGTAAGTCATAAATCTCATTGTGCCATTACTTTCCGCTCACACGCGCACACGCACATGCATGCACAAAGACAAATTACCTACTACATCATTCAAAGGCTGTTACAAACTCCTATCCTTCACATGTTTTTGTTTCTAGTCTAGCAAACTTTCTCATAGCCCCATCCACATCAATTTTTTTTAAATTTTTTATTAACAACCTCCATACATGCCACCTTGTCCCAAATGTACCATGATCTAACCCCTCCCACCACCCTTCTTTGTACCCTCCCCTGTCACCCCTCTGCTGAACCTTTCTTCTTTCCAACAAATCCCTCTTCTATTTTTTTTTCGAGGTAGGGTCTCACTCTAGCCCAGGCTGACCTGGAATTCACTCTGTAGTCTCAGGCTGGCCTCAAACTCATGGCGATCCTCCTACCTCTGCCTGCCGAGTGCTGGGATTAAAGGCATGCGCCACCACACCCGGCTCCTCTTCTATTTTGTTGTCAGCATTTTCCCCTCCTATTATGCAGGTCTTGCACAGGTACCATCAGCCATTGCGAGGTCATGAATGTCATAGCCATTTTGAGACTGGAAGACAGTATTACAAAGCACTCCTCCCTTCCTTTGGTTCTTTTATTCTTTCCACCACCTCTTCCCAAATGGTCCCTAAGCCTTGAAGGATTTGATAAAAGTATTAGAGGGCAGTTTGGTGGGCGTAATATATTCAGCCAGACAACAGTAGTAGTTTCCTGCCTAAAGCTTATGACCTCCCCAGCCATAGGCTTTCAGTAGGGTTTTCAGTACCAGGCAGGAATTCCACAAATCCAACCAGAGAGCAAGTTGATTTCCCCTATAACAGACATGCCACCATTGCACCATTTGGCACATTTGGCCTGGTTGGCCAGCTATAAAGCTTGCAGGGTCCACTAATGCTTAAAACCATTGATTACTTTTCTCCTCCAATAGGCTCCATAGCTCATTCCAGCATCCTGACTAGTCAATAGGCAGGAGGCTTTCAGCCCAGCCCCAGTTTGATTTCTCAGGGTCCTGCAGCCCAACATGTGGTGTCCTTGGCAACAGGTCTTACCATCTCTAACTGCATCAATTCTTATAAATCTCTTATCTTTTAAAAATTATTTATTTATTTGCAAGCAGGAAAAGATAGAAGAGATATAGAGAGAATGGGCATTCCAGGGCTTCCAGCCACAGCAAATAAACTCCAGATACACACGCCACTTTGTGTATCTGGCTTTACATGGGTACTGGGGATTTTAACCTGGGCCAGGAGGCTTTGCAGGTAAGTGCCCTAACTACTGAGCAATCTCTTCAGCCCCCTTCCTTTTAGCTCTTTGTGCACCCTGCCCTCTACTTATTCAGTCTCTCAGCCACGGCTCAAGCATCACCTCTTTCATGAAAATGAGGTATTAGTTCCCCCTTCTGAGTACCCAAAGTAACATTTTATTCATTCTGCTATTATGTTATCAGTCACCACTTAAAAATGAACACCCTGAGAATGATGGCTTGTGTTTCAGTTCTCAGGATTATGGCTGTCACATATTGAGTGTCCAGTGACTATTTTTTGATTATTTACACAAGCCAAACAGATTCACACATCCCATCACCTTGCCCCAAATTCCATGGACATAGTGGCTGTCATCCCACAGGTCTCATTTGGACCTCACTGTATTTACTCTAGTCCCTCATTTTCAAATAGTTTTAATTTTTCATAAGAAAAATATAAAAACATTAAGGAGTTTTGGTTAAAAGTTTTGTGAGCTGAGTGTGGTGGCTCATGCCTGTAATCCCAGAACTTCGGAGCCCAAGGCCAGAGCATTGCTATGAGTTAGAGGCTAGCCAGAGTTATAATGAGTTTCAGATTAGCCTAGGCTGTACAGTGAGAGCCTGTTTAAAAAAAGTCTTATAAAATGTAAATAAATCACCAAGAATTTATAATTTATCACTGTCATGTGTTTGAGCCATAACCACGTGAAGTACTCTGCCAAAAGCAAAGATAACGGTATGCCCTAGTGCCACGTGACTTAAAACCTCATTATCATTGAAGACATGATCTGCAGACCTAGAGTTCAGTTTGTCACCTCATTCCTGGATGTTTAGCAGTACCTTCCTGACTTCAATTGGTTCTTTATTCCACTTTGTATTTCTTTCTATAGATCATTGGATCCGTGATGATGTTGTGGTTTATATATGGTTTGTGCCCTCCAAAGCAAAGGCTCGTGGGATGTACACTTGGTTCTTATTAAGGTAATGTTGAAAGGTGAGGAAATTCTTAAGAAGAGGGGATTCATGGAAGTTAGGTCATTTTGGTAAAGATTAATGTAGTTTTATAGGACCCCAATAGCAGGTTATTACAAAAAGAATGAGCCTGAACCTCTGTCACTTCTTGTCTTATCTCCCCCTCTTGCATGCACACCTACACTGATGGCACATGACCAGATGTGAACAGGTTTTAGGATTCCCAAATTAAAAGCCAAACCAATCTCTTCCACATAAAAGCCACAGCCTTGTATTTTGTGATAGGAACAGAAAACAAACTAAGAAAACTGGTTTGTTGTTTTGAGTTGAAGGAGAATAACTCTTCTACCAGTGTGGTCTTTTAGGTCTCCCTTACCAATCAGTGAATATTTGAGATATGTGTATCAGAGAACCTTTTATATAAAAAAAGAAAATGGGGGTTAGAGAGATGACTCAGCGGTTAAGGGCTTGCCTGCAAAGCCTAACCACCTGGGTTCGATTCCCCAGTGCCCACATAGAGCCAGATGCACAAAGTGGCACACATGTCTGGAATTTGTTTGAAGCAACTGGAGGCCCTGGTGTGCCCATTCTTTCTCTCTCCTCTCTCTCTCTGTCTCACTCTCTATGCTTGTAAATAAATAAATAAATTTAATAAATAAATAATTATTTAAAAAATAAAATGGGCAGGGCGTGGTGGTGCATGCCTTTAATCCCAGCACTTGGGAGGCAGAGGTGGGAGAATCGTCATGAGTTTGAGGTCACCCTAAGACTAGTGAATTTCAGATCTATAGAAGGAAATCCAGGTGAGAGTGAGACCCTACCTCAATAAATAAAATAGGAGGCTGAAGAGATGGCTCAGATTCCCCCGTACCCACGTAAAGCCAGATGCACAAAATGGCATATGCATCTGGAGTCTGTAAGTGGTTAGAGGCCCTGGCATGCCCATTCTGCCTCTCTTCTATCTCTCTCTGCTTGAAAATAAATTAATTAATTAAAAATAAAATAAAATGGTATTTGTGGTGGCTTGGTGGTTTGAATCAGATGTCCCCCATAAACTCATGTGTTCTTAAATTCTCAGTCCCCAACTGGTGGCAACTTGAGAGCTGAAGCCTTGTTGGATGAGGTGTGTTTCTGGTGGTGGGTCAGGGTGTGAAAACCAGCTCCCTTTTGCAAAACCTGGCTCACTGTCCTGCTGCTGTTTTCCACCTGCTGTGGCGGACGTGATGTCTCTGCTATCTCCTGCAATAATGAAGCTTCCACATTGATAAGGCTTGAGTCTACCCGGTTGTCACTGCCATGTGTAAAGAGAGGTTTCTTTGACCAAAGCTGAGAGCAGCACTCATAGACAAAGCTGAAATGTTCCAAGTTAGGATCTGCATATGAAAAAGAACATATGGTGTTTGTCTGTATATATTTAATATTTAACTTAATTGTTTATTTGTGAGCAGAGAGACAGAGAGAAAGAGAAGAGAGAGAAAGAATAGGCATGCCAAGGCCTCCAGCCACTCTGCAAACGAGCTCCAGATGCATGTACCACTTTGTGCTCTAGTTTATGTGGGTACCAGGGAATTGAACTTGGGTTGTTAGGCTTTTCAGGCAAATGCCTTGGGTCAACTGAGGTGGGAAGACCCACCTGACCTGTGAGCAGCACCATTCCTTGGGCTGGAGTCCCAAGGCTGAGTCTGAGCAATCACGACTCTCAGCTTCCGGACGGAGGATGCAATGTGACCACTTGCTTCATGCTCCTGTAGCCATGTTTCCCCTGTCATAATGACCTGTATTCTCAAACTGCCAAAATAAACCCTCCTTCCCTTAAAGTGCACAAAGTGGCACATGTATTTGGAGTTTGTTTGCAGTGGTAGGAGGCCTTGGTGTGTCCATTCTCTCTCTCTTCTTACAAATAAATAATAAATATTTTTTTAGGCTGGAGAGATGACTTACTGGTAAAAGGAACTTGCTTGTAAGCCTGACAATCTGGGTTCGATTCCTCAGTGCCTACATAAAACCAGATGCACAAAGTGGCACATTCATCTGGAATTCATTCACAGTAGCAAGAGGCCCTGGTATGCCCATTTCTTCTCTCTTTCATTTTTTCTCTGATCATAAATAAATAAATACAGTTTTAAAAGATGAAATTTGGAAAATAAAGTATTTTAATAATTAAAAAACCAAAACATTCTGATACAACACAATTCAGAAATATTGATACTTACATGCTAAAATGATGGTAGAAAAGCTGTATGGTCTTTATTTTCTATAATTAAGCCATTATTGTCAGGTGTGGTGGTGCACACCTCTAATCCCAGCACTCTGGAGGCTGATGTAGGAGAATCTTTGTGAGCTCAAGGCCAACCTGGGCTACAAAATGAGTTCCAGGTCAGCCTGGGCTAGAGTGAGAACTACTTCAAATAAAAACATAAAATGATTATAACTAAGCCATTATATTCCTATAAGAGTAGAAAATTTTAAATATTTTAAAAGAATTTTATTTATTTGCAGAGAGAGAGAGAGAGAGAGAGAGAGAGAGAGAGAGAGAGAGAGAGAGAATGTGTACACCAGGGCCTCCTGCTCCTGCAAACAAACTCCACACTTTTATGCCACTTTGTGAATATGGTTTTATGTGGGTACTGGGGAATCAAACCCAAGCCATCAGGCATTGCAATCAAGCACCTTAGCCACTGAGCAATCTCTCCAGCCCAAGAGTGGAAAATTTTATGTATATAGTAAAAACACTGCAGTTTATAACATATACTACAGTCCAAGTTTCAATGCTTCAGGCAGCATTTGTACAAAGTGCACAGCACATATTCTGTGCTCAGAACCAAGGCCTATGAAGTCCTGTGATGCAACACTGAGAAGTACTGCCAGAAACACCTCAGATTTGTTATGCATTTGATTTTCAGATAATTTCTGATTATTATGGGTTTGGAAATCTTTAATTGTTGCCAAAATTTTCATGACCCTCACATTCACTTACAGGATCTCTTCCATTTTTTTTCATGGAACAAGAGAAGAACTAAACTTGGACTCCCAGAGAGATCTCATCTGTAAACATTTGGCCTTATATATGTATATGTATATGTGTATATATACATATATATCTATATGTATACTTTGCAAGAAGAGAGAGAAAAAATGGGTAAGACAGGGCCTCTAGTTACAAACAAACTCCAGATGCATGTTCAACTTTGTGCACTTGGCTTTTCGTGGGTACTGGGGAATCAAACCAGGGTCATTAGGCTTTGTAGGCAAGTGCCTTAACTGCTGAGCCATCTCTCCAGCCCCTAACATTTTTATTTCTGTGTAATAGCCCCTCATAACATGAACAGTCTTAGTAAACACAAGAATCTATTTAAATATTCTTTTAAAAATATTTATTTATTTATTTACTTGTTTATTTATTTGAGAGAGAGAGAGAGAGAGAGAGAGAGAGAGAGAGAGAGAGAGAGAGAGAGAGAAAGTATGGGGGCATGTCAGGGCCTCCTGCCACTGCAAACAAACTCTAGAGGCATGTATCACTGTGTGTATCTGGCTCTAGGTGGGTACTGGGAAATTGAACCTGGGTCATGAGGCTTTGCAAGCAAGTGTCTTTAACTGCTGAGCCATTTCTCTAACCCTACTTAGAAATTCTTTAACTCCCAGCTTTTTAAACTTGTTAGGGGGAATTTTAGTAAGGCCTAAACTGTTGGCAGTTTGAACAAAATCATTTTCCCTTTAGGAGATGTCAATATAACTCACCCTCTATATGATCATGACCTGACACTCTTATGCAGCGTTTCTGTTATTTACTCTTAAGAGATGCTTCTGTCCTAATTATCTCTTTCTACTTGTCTTTCATTTTCCAGTTGTGTTCTGTTTTTTTTTTATTTCAGAGCTATGGTTTTAGCAGAGCTATGCTGTCTACTGTCTTTTTCTGTTCTTATATCTTCTTTTCCTTCTTTTGCTTACTGGTAGTTTATTAAGGATAATACTGAACTGGGGCCATAAATTCAGCAAAATAAGTCAAACTAATCAAAACTTTCTAATATTTGCTTTGGGGTTAGTTAGCTGTACATCAGTAGCATTTTCTTAGATACAGTTTAATTTTGATGTGATTTACATAAGACCCAGGTTGGGGCTGTCATCTTTCTTAGCTGTAATAGAGCAATGAAGAGGGTGCTATCCAGATGAAGACCAGAGATGTTACTAACAAGGCAACACCATGTTCAGGCACAAAATAGATAACAAAGGATGGTAAATGTTGGATTAATAAATTTAAACTTTGTCTTGTAAGTAATAAGAATCTAACTGAAAAGTTTTAAGCAGGAAATAATATCTAAAACAGAATGTTTTTGGAAGGTTGATGTTTGCAACTAAACATCAATGTATTTTGCTTGGTGTTTGTTTGAGACAGGTCATCCTATGTAGTACACCTGGCCTTGAATTTATGATCCTCCTGCCTCAGCTGCCTGAGTGCTGGAATTACAGGTGTGTGCTGCCACACCTGGCTGAAACTCAAATGTATTGAAAGGAAAAGAAATTAGGACAACTAATTTTGAACTTGTTTATTTATTTATTTGCAAGGAGAGAGAGAGAATGAGTACACCAGGGTCTCTAGCCACTGCAAATGAACTCCAGATGCATACATCACTTTGTGCATTTGGGTTTAAGTGGATACTGGAGACTATAACCTGTGTCATTGGGCTTTGCAGGCAAGTGGTTGAAGGCCTTGGTGTGCTTATACCCCCCTCTGACTGCCTCGTCCTTTCTGTGTCTTTCTCGAGTAAATAAATAAAAATATTTAATAAAAATTATTTCATATCTGAATGACTGAGGAATTAATGGTGTCATTAAGGAATATGAGAGAGTTGTAAGGAAAAGTTAACTTTACAGTGGGAAAGATGAGCTCTGCTCCAGACATTGATGAGTTTTAGATCTCTGCCTGGAAGTGTCTAGCAGGAAATAATAAATTAGAGCTGAGACATGGCTAGAGATATGGATTGAAGAATTCTGTGGCACACTGAATGAAAAAGCACTCTCCTTCAGGACGACAAATAGGAGACAGTCCAAGATAATGACTTAGGTTGCTGATCAGGTTCCTGATTCTCACTGCAAACAGAACTAAAAGCAGCCAGCAATGTGCATGCCACAGCCTATATGTTGTGCTCTTTTAGAATTTAGTTCATTAGAATAATTCATCTATCATTTTAAAACTCAGTTTCAAAGTCCCAGGACATAGTCAAATGTAGGCAAGTTCTTTGCAAGAATGTAACATGAAGGGCTTCTTTTCCAATTTTCAATAGAGTTCACATTCTCACCTGAAACCTCATGAGCAAAGCCTTTACATTCCACATTCCTACTGACATTCTGGTCTTTGGAAAGAAGATTGGACCAAAAACATGACCAAACCCCAGAAGAGCAAACACAAATCCTGTGACTCCATGTCTGGTATCTGGGACTCATGATGAAATCATCTTAAGTAGCTCCACCCCTCCAGTGGCGCAGCCTGGAGCCTCTCTCCCAGGGGCCACATCTGCTCCAAGCCCACAGCTTTTCTTGGTCCCACAGTGCTAGCATCTCCAAAGTCCTGGACTCTCCAGTTTAACTGACTCCTAGGCCCTCCTTATAGGGATTCTGATCCTACCATGCATTGCCTGGTCTCAGCAGCTTTCTGGAACTGTGGTGAAATAGTCTATGACCCCCCTCCATCTTGTAATTTTCATGCCTGCAAAACCAGAACCACAGGAACAACACTGCCAAGTTTTGCCAGCTCAGAATGGATTTTGGTCTCCTTGGATCTCAATGTAGCAGCCTTTGTATATGGGGTAGGGAATTCCTTCAGCATTTTCCCTTCAGGCCTTTTCTTTTCAAAAGAATGACAATTCTTACTAGCTAGACCCTTCAGGGGGTTGGGTCTTACCCTTGGGACATCTTTCTTATGGTCTCAGTGCAGAGCAGTAGATTTCTCTAATGGTGTTACTCTTTTGAACAATTACAGCCATGTGGGCTGTAGTCTCCTTGCCTGAAACTTTAAAATTGTTAAAATTCTTTCCTTTCCAAACTCTATTTTTTAAAAATATCTTTCTGCTCCATTTTTTGCTCTTTTATTGTAGTTCTGAATCTGAGCTGCTCAGAGAAGCCATACCACAGTTTGAATGGCATTCTTCCTTCAAATGTCCTTGCCTAAACACATTAGTCCATTACTTTTAAATTAACCTCATTCAAGTTCTCAGGACACAGGCAGGATGCAGCCAGATTCTTTGTTAGAATATTTTATAAACTTCCTCTAGCCCAATTCCTGATAGAGTCCTTATTCCCCTCTGAAACCTCATGAGTCAACCCTCCACCATTCCTTAGCCCTTCTGTTCCAAACTCCCACCAGAATGGCCCATTAAACTTGGCTTATAGCATTGTAAGCCTTCTCTAGCCCAAATCTACAAATTTCTCCCACAAATCAGTTCCAAAAGACTAAGAACCACATTGTCTGGTTTATTATAATAATGACCCCACTTCTCAGTACCAATTTTACCAATGCCTGACCAGAAGAAGCTTAAGGGAAGAAAAAACATTTGACTTAGCCTACACTTTCAAAGGCATGAGGGGCCAGGTTATGAAACATCACCCTCCCTCCCCTGAGTGACACACTTCCTCCAGCAGGGCTCCACTTCCTAATGGTTTTACAATCTTCTCAAAGAGCATCACTTCACTGGAGACCAGGCACTTAAATACAAGAGCCTATTTAAATACACTCAAACCACCACACACCAACAACTGGGGAATAGCTTTCACTGAGCTTTCTAGGAGATGTACTAGTCATGGTTCTCTAGAGGAACAGAATGAATTATAGGATTATAGCAGTCCACAAGGCTGCTCCTGAAGCCTGAAGAATTCCTAGAGCACTGCTGGTCCAAAGTCCACAATGGAAGCCTAAAGATGCTGGGTTTCAGTGTCAGTAAAGAAGTCAGCAACAGGGCTGAAGAGATGGCTTAGCGGTTAAGGTGTTTGCCTGAAATGGAGAAGGACAAGAGTTCTACTCCCCTGTGCCCATATAAAGCCAGATGCACATGAGGGCATATGTGTCTGGAGTTCATTTGCAGTAGCTGGATGCCCTGGTGCACCCATTCTCTCTCTCTCTCTCTCTCTCTCTCTCTCTCTCTCTCTCTCTCTCTCTCATAAATTAAATATTTAAAAAAAGAAGTCAGCAACAGGTTCAGTGGGAGCAAAGACGGTGGGTAAAAGCACTTCTTAGACCTCTTTACATTTGGGCTACCACCAGAAGGGCAGTCCACTCTGGGGGGCTTCTTCTTTCTCAGTCAATCCTTTCTGGAAATTCCTTCACAGACATGCCTAGAGGTGTGACTCTTACTTGATTCCTGGTTCAATCAAGATGACAATTAAGATTAGCCATCACAGGAGGACATTTCATATACCAACCATAACAAGTAGGAAGGACTGCAGAAGAGAGGGCCCAGAGAAGGAAACAGGGCATTAAAGAGTCAATAAGACCAAAGGAAAAGAAAATTTCAGGGCCTGTAGAGGTGGCTCAGCAGGTAAGAGCACTTGCTCCGTCAGCATGAGGACCTGAGTTCAATCCTCGGCATTCATATAAAAAAGGCAGGTGTGGCTGTACATACCTGTAACCCCAAAACTGAGGGCAATAAAGACAGGAGGAGTGCTTGGGATCCCTGGTCAGCCAGTCTAACTAACAAATGGGGAGCTACAGAGACTGTCTCTGGAAAATAAGGAGGAAGATGAACAGGAAGATGTCGGGTATCTTAGCATACATGATTAGCATGCACACACATTCATATCCACCATGTGTACATACATCCCCTCCCACAGAGAAGAGGTCGGTCAACAGAATCCAGGTTGATAAGAGGTCAAGGAAGAAAGACACCAAGAAATAGCTGAGTCTAAAGCAGCAAGATGACATTGTGGTATTTTTTTTTCGTGGGGAATACGATTTTATCATTGTATAGGTGGGCTCCATATTACAAGAGTAGGTAGCCAAGGGACTTTTTAAAAAAGTCTGATCTTGTAAGAAATTTGACAGTGAAGAGAGGGGAAAACAGTATGAAAGTTCAAGGTAGCAAGGATTAAGGAAGGTTATTTTTAAGGTTATGATGTGAACTTTAAATAACACTATATGTGCATAGAATAAATTGTAAGTTTTTAAGTTGCTTATAGTATCTTTCTTCCTCTGAATTCTAAACAAGATGCTTACAAGAGTAAGGAGGGGAAGAAAACATAGATAGCAAAGAATTGGTAATGGATTCAACATGTATATTCAAAAGTTGTCTTTAATTGGGGCAGACATTTAGGCGAGGAGAAGAAATCTCTATTGTAAAGAGAGTAGGGCAGGCAGTGTGCTCTGTGGTAGAGTACTTGCCTAGCATGTGTGAAGCCTTAACTTCTTGGCATCACTAAATAAATAAATAGGTGAGCAAATAAATAAATAAATGTTGATATACTGAGGCATTTGTTTGCTTGTTTTTTCATTATTTATTTGTTTTGGTACAAGTTTTCTAAAGTCTTCTACAACACTATATTTTAAAAGGCTTCAGGGCCAGGCATGGTGGTGCATAGTTGTAATCCTAGCACTGGTAAGGTAGAGGCAGGAGGATCATATGTTTAAAATCAACAACCAAATCAGCTACAGACAGAATCATGTAGGATAATTCTTCATGTTGCTTCCAAGCCTCCCCATCTCCCTCCTACCACGCTGAGGGACTTGCCTTTTCTGGGTTTCTCAGGCACTCAATATCCAAATTCCTAAATAACCCCTTCTTTCTCATGTCAACGCTTCTGGCTGATACCACAACTATGAGTTTGTTTTAAGAGGAATGAAATCTCTCCTAACAGGACCAAGCTCATACCCGGGATCTGTTAGTTTTACCAGGTGAACCTTAGAGAAAAGAGAGTGGGAAGTGAACTTCTGGTTTGTTGTCTGAAGCCTCCTTTTTGGTTATTTGTCAGCACATGGTCTCCTCCCTCTCTTGCTGATTATTAATGATTTTTCCTGTGTCTTTCTCCTTTCTCTTTTATTCCTCTTGGGATTCACTTCTCCCTAGTGACTTCATTTCGCTAATGTTCTAATTAATGCAACTTCCACTTCAGTAGATTTCCCCAGCTTTCACATCAGTGCTTTCCCTGTAAGACAAACTCCATTAACAAGTCTCTGAACACTCAGGAAAAAGGAAACAGTTTTTAATGCAATGGGCTCTACCTCATTTGCCCCATCTTCTGGTCCAACTTTCTTGGCTATTCTGGAGCTTCCTCAGCAGATAATTTCATCAGTGAAGAAAGAATTAGGGCTGAGCTATGGCATCAAAGCTGATGGCAGAATGGACTCATCTCCCAGTGGGTTCTTTCATATCATCATAGTAAGTAAAAAGAAATATTATACTCAAGGAAATTATCCCTTAGAAAAAATTTAGTGCCATTTTCCCATTAGTGATATAGATTTGGCCTGATATTATAATATAATGACAGTGTATGGAATGATAAGAATGGGCACACCAGGGCCTCCTGCCATTGAAAACCAACTCCAGACACAGGCACCACTTTGTGCACCTGGCTTTATATGGGTCCTGGGAAATTGAAACCAGACCATCAGGCTTTACAAGCAAGCACCTTTAACCACTGAGCCATCTTTGCAGCTCTGACATTTTATTTTTAAATTTTTAAAAATTTATTTGACAGGGAGAGTCAATGAAAATGGGTGTTCCAGGTCCTCTTGCCACTGCAAACGAACTCCAAATTGTCACTTTGTGTATCTGGCTTTACATGGGTCAATATCCATGCTTTGCAAGCAAGCAACTTTAACCACTGAGCAATTTATCCAGACCTAGGTCTGAACTTCTAAACAATGGTTCTTGACCTTGATTGTACATTGGAACCAATGAGAAAGCTTTTAAAAGCTTGATTTTGAGTCTTGTGCGCAGAGATACCAGTTTAACTGGCATGGGGTGCAGCAGAGGCAGTGGGGACTTCAGGCGAGGTTGAGGAGCAGTCTGCAAAGCCATCAACAGGAGTAAGTCAGCTGCAGAGAACATTGTCATAATACTCTCAGAAGACAGTAGAGGGCAGAGTTGACTTAAATTTACATAAAGATAAATCATCCTTGATAAGAAGTAGAAGCCACTTAGTGTTATCCTAACTTTGTGCTTTGTGATTGTCTTTTGCCACAAAGATTTCTTTACAACTAAAGCCATGTTGCTTTTATATACTGGAATTTACTGGAGTTTACTGGGAAGCTCCTTGGGAGGATGGTAGCTGATCAATAAGTGTTGTTATGTATTGTCCAAACCAACACACTTTTGAGAATACAAGACAACATTATTAATGATTATGCCAGGATGGTGGGTACCAATCAGGACTGTCTTGGGCAAACAGTGACTGTGGTCACTACGTGGTCAACCATGCATTCTGAGAAGAGCTAGTATCTGTAACACGATTTATCAGTAGCAACTATTTACCTGTGCTGGTTATTAAAATATTCAGTCTTATTTTTTTCTTACTTCATGTATGTTCATTTATCATGTTCAGCATCATACTAGATACCATGGGCAATAGAAAAGAAACTTGAGACAGGGTTTTAAATGTCAGGCATTAGACAATAAAGCTGAGAAGGCAGGTTCAGAATCTTACTCATAAATAAACACAAGAATTTTCTCAAACATCCTTTTAGAGAGCAGAGATTCTTTACTAAATTATATCTAGCTTGTCCTTGACTTCTAGTGACTCGTCTTATGATTTCCTACCATGACCCTATGTTAAGTTCACAGAGACCAGCTGACTTCCTGAGTTGCTCTGGGTATGAATCTTTGTGCACAGGCATAGCTCCTCTCCTAAGTGTTCTCTCTAGCTCTTACATACTAAATCCATGTTGCTGTTGACCCCAGAACTGAATGAAGGTATTTGATTTGAATACAGAAGGCATGATACAACTGGTTAACAGTAGACACTGTGGAGCAAATTCTTTAAGTCTGCCATGGAAGTATCTCTCAGGTAAAGTACATCAGAAACTTAACCATAGTTCTTTCATTCCCACAGGGAGACCCTCTGACAGGGTGTTGTAACCATGCCCACACTTCTTGAACGACAAATAATGTATGTATATTTATTTATGACTCCCCATGAGGTGTGTTTCCCCACCAGATTTTTTAAAAAAATTATTTGATTTAATTTATTTATTTGAGAGAGGAGAGAGAGAGAGAGAGAGAGAGAGAGAGAGAGAGAGAGAGAGAGAGAGAGAGAGAGAGAGAGAGAGAATGGGTGCACCAGGGCCTCCAGCCACTGCAAATGAACTTCAGATCCATGTGCCACCTTGTGCATCTGGCTTTCTATAGGTACTGGGGAATTGAACCCAGGTCCTCGGGCTTTGCAGGAAAGCACCTTAACTGCTGAGCCATCTTCCCAGCCCTCCACCAGCTTTTAATCTGAATGAAAACATGGTCACCATTTTATATTTGAGAAGCTTATTGTTACTCCTTTGCCTGACTTCTTATGTCTGGATTTCTAATTGGTTTAATCTATTCTCTAATAATTAGTTCTACATTTTTCATGCTTATTTGAGTGATACGTGTAATTATCAACATTAGTTACAGCTATATCTAGTGGGGGTATGCCTATAATCCAAACACTTGGGAAGTGAGGGCAAGAGAATCAGTTCAAGGCCAGCCTCAGCTACATGGTGAGTCAAGACCAACCTGGACTATCTGAGACCTTGTCCCAATAAAACAACAACAAAAACAACAAATTCTAAAAATTTATTAGAGCTGGCTATATTCCTCATTGGTTAAGGCTTTTGCCTGCAATGCCTAATAACCAAGGTTCAATTCTCCAGTACCCACGTAAAGTCAGATACGCAAGGTGGCACATGCATCTGGAGTTTCTTTGCACTGGCTAGAGGCCCTGGAGTGCTCATATTCATTCATATTCTCTCTCTCTCTCTCTCTCTCTCTCTCTCTCTCTCTCTCTCTCTCTCTCTCTCTGCTTGCAAATAAATATCATTAAAAATCGATAGAGAAACTCAAATAATTAAAGCATGGTCAGCGAGTTGTTGGCCAGGGAGGTCCCTGGTGCTCCCAAAACATTTACAGGCTATTGCCAAGGCTTTTGGTTGCTGACAAGAACTAGATGGTAAGACCCTATTGCTGAAGACTCCACATGCTTGGGCTGCTGGACACTGAGAAATCAAGCTGGAGCTGAGCTTCCTTCCTGTTAACTAGCTGTCAGGATGCTGGACAGAGCTATGCAGCATGTGGGCTTTGTTGGGAGAGAGAAGTCATGAGTGGTTTTAACCAGCAGTGGACCCTGCAAGCTTTATGGCTGGCCAGCCAGGCCAAATATACCAACTGGAGTAATGATGGCAATGTCTGTTATGGGTGATGGTGGCATGTTTGCTATGGAGGAAACCAACTGCTCTTTGAATGGACTTGACCACTCCACAGCCTGGTACTGAAAACCCGGTCAAAAGCTTATGGCTGGGAAGCTCATAAGCTCTAGAAGGAAGACTACTACTGTTGTCTAGCTAAATGGATATATTATGCCCCCTCAAAATCTATGTTTATGTCCATATATTAATGCTATTCTCAGTTTTGGTTAGAGAAGTTTCTCTTTTCAGATGGCAGTGACCACTGGGATGACTCAAACTCATCAAACTCATCAAAATGCTGAGAAGAGACCATGGAGTGTTCAACAGAGTGAGAAATCTCTATCCCACCCTCCAAGGCTTAGGGACCATTTGGGAAGAGGTGGTGGAAAGATTGAAAGAGCCAAGGGAAGGGAGGAGTGCTTTGCAATACTGTCTTCCATTTACAAAGTGGCTATGGTATTCGTGAGCTCACAGTCACTGATGGTACCTATGCAAGACCTGAGGAGGGGAAAATGATAACATTGAAATATGAGAAAGGCTAGTTGGAAAGAAGAAGGGATTCAGTGGAGGGGGCACTTGGGAGGGAGAAAATGGGGGTGGTGGGAGGGGTTGATGATCATGGTTTATTGTCCATATTTATGGAAGTTGTCAATAAAAAGTTAAAACAATTAAAGCATAGCAATAAAGAAATCAAAATTATGAAGATAAATCCTGTTTTACCATGAATAGCATTATTTCCTCTCACAGCTTCAGATGGAACCGAGGGCCAGTCCTATGGTTTGATAGAGGAGGTGGTGTGGTGAGGGAGCATGAGGCAGACCACTCCATCACTCACAGTGCTGCTATAAGATTCCCTGTGGTGCTGGCCATGTGTAACAAACCGTTTACTTTTGTAGCACATATTTATTTCCTTATGTGAGTTATTGATGAAAATGTTCACACATTGTTTTCCTTGAGTTCACTGCTATTTGTTCTTTCCTTGGCCTTTTTCTCTATCAAAACTTGTTTACTGAGCTGGAGAGATGGCTCAGCGGTTAAGGCACTTGCCTCCAGTGCCTAAGGCCCCGGGTTCAATTCCCCAGGACCCACATATGCCAGACCCACAAGGTGGTGGCCCTGGTGCATTCTCTCTCTCTCTCTCTCTCTCTCACTCTCTCTCTCTCTCTCTCTCTCTCTCTCTCTGTATCTTTCTGCTTGAAAATGAATAAATAAAATATTTTTTAAAACTTGTTTACAGGAAAGGATTGAATATTTTCTTTTGGTTTTTTAATTATATTTTTCCCGATTTGAAAATAGCTTTGTTGTTTATGATGGTAATATCCTATGCTTATAAAACACTGAAATATCATAGAAAAATAAAGAAGAAAATAACAATTTTTGAAATCCTGCCATCTAGAAATAAATAAATATTTTTAGCAGTATTCTTCTTGATATAAAGTAGTTTATTTCTCAGTCAAATACAAATTATTTGAAACCTTTTAAAACATCCAATAATATATCATGACATTTTTCCTTTTTAGTAATTATAAAACTACATCCTTATTTAAATATCATTTGTGTATAAGTGTGTACATATACACTATAATTAGACTTAAAAGCAAAATTGCATAGACCAATTAAATTTAGTAGATTTCATTTTGGGGCAAAACAAAACAAAATTGATTCACAAGTCAGGCAGCTCCAAGAACCAGACAAGGTCTGAGAACTCCAGCTAAAACCATCAGCCAGAATTTATAGAAAAATGGAAATGAGGCATAGAGAATAACCTATTGACTACATCTCAGTCAATCAGCCAGTCAACTGGTTACAGCTTAACCAAATCACCTGCCAAAGCTCAGTTGCTGTGATTAAACTGTATAATGACAGGGATACTGAGCCCAGTGCACGTGTCCAAGTCCAAGTGTACTGCCTCCCACAGATTCTTTTTTAATACCAGTTTAATTAATTTTGTTTCCAAATTTGATTTACTTTCTTTTTAAAAAAATTCTTTATTTGAGAGAGAGAGGGAGAGGGAGAGGGAGAGGGAGAGAGAGAGAGAGAGAGAGAGAGAGAGAGAGAGAGAGAGAATGGGCATGCCATCCATGGTCTCTTGGGGCTGCAAACAAACTCCAGATGCATGGGCCACTTTGTGCATCTGACTTTATTTGTGGATATTGGAGAATTGCTCCTGGACCTGCAGACTTTGCAAGCAAGTTCCTCGCCCCCAACTTTTATTTACTTCTATTTTGATGAACATTGAAGCTTTTGTAATCTTTCATTATCATCAACATTATTACAACACCCATTTCATCTGTTCTTAATGTAGGTGTGAAATACTCAAAGCTAGAGCTGAAAGAGTTCTTCAAGCCTCTGTCCTCGTTTTGCAGAGGAGAAGCTAAGGTATAGAGAGATTATGGGGAAGGAGAGTCTTTTGACTATATCTGCTGGTCTTCCCATCCTGCCCTGTTATTTTTTACTGTCTTTTTTAAAATTGGCTATTAAAATGCTACGTGACATTGACTTTTCTTCTTATTCCAGCACCAGAAGGTCATATCTAAAAAAATCTAATACTTCCCAAGGTCATTTACATTTGAAGGTTTGTTTTTGTTTATGGAATAAGGTAGAAGATTCCTGTAGTTTGGGGGGTGCCAGCAGCATATTTATCAAGTACTCATCTGGGACAATCATCCACTTATTTATTTCTAGGCAGTTTTTGGTGTAGGTGAAGGGCAAACGTTGATAAATAGGGTAAGGCATTGGTTAGGATCACTGGTGGAACACCAGTGCCTATTATAAATAGGCTTAAAATCTCTTCCAAGGGGCTAGAGAGAGACAGCTTTGCTGGTAAATTGCTTGCCTTGTGAGCATGAGGACCTGAATTTGATTCCAGTACTCAGGTAAAAAAGCTACGTGTGGTGGCACATACCTGTAATTCCAGCATTGAGGAGGTGAAAACAGGTGGATCCCTGGGGCTCCGTGGTCAGCCAGTCTAGCCTAATTGGCAAGACCCTATCTCAAAAAAAGGGGACAGTGTACCTAAGGAATAATACCCAACGTTGTCTTCTGGCCTCCCTACATGCACCAGTGCATACACAAGCACCCATACACTTGCACACACATCACATACACATGTAAAGAAAACAAAAACCTTCTAAGAAAATGGCCTATATCTTTCCATTGGTTTCTCTGAGAGAAAGCATGGATCAACAGCTGTGTGCTTAATTGCGTGTATTTTGGTGATTTAGATCATAACGGAACAGAATAAACAGCACAGTGTTTTTATTGCACATAGCCAGCATAATTTGGGGTTAAATTCCTGAATTAACTATTTGTTTAAAAATAGTAGACTATAATATAGACTTTCTGCATTAAATATCATTTGAACCTGTTAATTTTAAGAAACAAAGCCAGGCATGATGGCTCATACCTGTTATCCCAGCATTTGGGAGGTTGATGCAGGAGAATTGCTTTGAGTTCCAGGCCAGCCTGAGCTATAGAGTTAATTTCTAAAAGAAAATTGTGAGGCATTCCCTGCTGAGTAACTAACTCTAATAAACATGAGTTTTGGAGTTCTGGGTGAGCTTTGGAAAATTAAACCAAGTTTCTTTATTTCTCTATATAACAATAAGGATAATGATAGCAATTTACTTCATGGGATGAAACAAAAATCATTGTACAATATTTGGCAGAAAGAAATGAATAATCTTTAAAAGAACAGAATTTTGCCAAACACCAAAAAAAATGAGGGTTTCTGGTAAGAGCCAGCTGCAGTCTGTATGTATCTTATACAACAGGTTTGAATTGAATCATGGTTTCTTACAGACTTCAAAGCATCAAAGAAATATTTAAACAGAAGTTAAGAAGCTGCAGAAATATCCCACAGAATAGAAAATAATATTAATTCATGGAGGTAATGGAGCTTTTATTGCAATATCTCTTCTAAACTTTATTGAAATTCTCCCAAAGGTCTTGGTTAATATTGTTTAAAAAAAAGTACTTGTGAATTTAGTAACTTCTCACTCAAAAACAAAAAGCAATTAACAAGACCATTTATGCTGGCAACAATTACTACATCAGCAGAAAATTGTTTAATTGGTTGAATTGTTAAGACTGCTAACTGTTGTTCTTATTAACAAACTCAATTCTAAAATTGTATTTTTTTTCTCCTTGATTTGAGTTCTTGGCTGATAAATACTAATGAAGAAAACAAAAGCTTTGGCATTTTCCACATACTATGTACTCTGTAGGTTATTCAAGATAGAGTATTAATGTTAAAACATTAATTTACTCTTTAAAATGCACACTGTGCACCTGTGTGTGTGTATGCAGATGTGCCTGCCCTGTGAGCTCTTGGGCAGAGGCTAGAGGGTTTGGATATTCTCTTCCACCTTATTTCCTTGAGATGGAGTCTCTCACTGAACCTGGAGCTTGCTGCTTTCAGTCAAAGTAGTTGACCAGTGAGTTTTAGCAATTTCCGTCTCTGCCTTCCTCAGTACTGGGATTATAGGTAGGTGTGGCTGTATCTTTATCTGTTTCTTTTCTTTTTTTATGTTTGTTTTTTAAAAAATAGGTGTTGGGGATTGAATTCAGTTTCCTATCCTTACGCACTCTTACCTGTTGGGCCATCTTCCTAGCCTCATTTTTTTCTTTTTTATTTGCAAGGAGGGAGGGAGGGAGGAAGAGAGGGAGGGAGGGAGGGAGAGAGAGAGAGAGAGAGAATATGAGTAAGCCAGGGCCTCTTGCCACTGCAAACAAACTCCAGACATATATGCCACTGTGTGTCTGGCTTTATTGCAAGCAAGCACCCTTAACCCCTGAGCCCTTCTTTTCTTTTTTATGAGACAGATTCTCAAGTAGCTCAGGCTGGCCTTGAACTTGGTATGTAGTTGAGGATGAGGATGATCTGGAACTTCTGATCCTCCTGTTTCCATTTCCTTGGTGCTAGGATTACAGGCATGCACCCCCACTCCTAGTGTATGTGGTACTGGGGTCAAACAAAGAGCTTTATTGTTGCATCACATTGTCTATTCACCCTAGTAGGGCACAGGGGACAGACCAAAGCACGATTGCACCAAAACCAGTTTTGGTGAACCAATGAGTTTATAAGGGTTCCTTCCTTACAGAGCAGGGTGAGGAGTTCCTTACAGGAGTGTGAGTGACTCATGGGCTGTGGCATCTCCCAAATGCCCACCCCAGCATGGTGATGAAGCTAGAAGCTGTATCTCTCCAGAGCACCCTGCACAACTTGCAGGCCGCTGGTCTGGTCTGGCCTGAAGGTCTCCTCCAAAGCAGTTGTTAAGGAGAGGTCTTTCAACCTTTTTAATTTCAGCTTTTCCAGACTGTTGACTTTCTGAGTCTCTTGAGCACCCCACCCCACCCCTAATCTCAGCACTCAAGAGACTGAGGCAGGAGGATTGCAAGTTCAAAGCTACTTGGTCTATATAGTTGAGACCCTGTCTTAGTAACACACACACACACACACACACACACACACACACACACACAATGTGGGAATGGACAATGAAAATTCCCTCCTATGTTAGGTGCTACTAGTTTCCCTACTTAGATCCTTTTGGCCTCACCTTTTGCTTTAAGCTGGCGTTGCTGGGTAGATGGTTGTATGAGGGCTTCCTCCCACTCCTTGGCTGACAGCATCCACTATAGTCTCAAATTCACACCTCCTCTTCTGGCCCAGAACTTTTCCAAAGCTGCAGATTGCCTGGGGGTGGGGGCGTTAAGGGGAGATTAACTGGGAAGCTTGGAAGTACCAGGTGTCAACATGGACAGGGACAGTCCCTTGACCAATAAAGACAAGGGTCCATCTTGCCTACACATAGATAACTGAGAGAGGCACTCTATAATCCTCTGAGAAGGTCCCTGTAGACTTGCCTCCCTGTTGTTTTCAACAATGACCTCGATAGTGAGCCCTTCTATCAACTTTTCCTTTTTCCCTCTTTCACGCTATCCAATTTCTCATTCCTGCTCTCTGTCCCTTTTTGGACAATGCCCTTTCCCTTGGTGCTTCTAAATTTCCTCTCTCTCTCTCTCTCTCTCTCTCTCTCTCTCTCTCTCTCTCTCTCAGATCTGATTTATCATTTCACTGTAACTCTATTAAGTGTAAGGCATTTGGGGATGCTGTCAGGATAACAGGATCTGCAGCAAATGAGGTGGTATTGAATTATTTAGCTTTCAGCTAAAGTGGAGATAACTAAAGCAGCTGAGCTGGGTTGTAAAATCTTGGGGTAATCTGTCTGCTGCTTTGGAGCTTTTATCATATTAATTTTTTTCTTTTGGTTGAGAATTATAAATTTTTAGGCTCCAAAGAAAATATGTGTGCAACTGTTCAGCTTAGTGACACAAATCTATAGCTAAGGAATTATCTGTTTCCTATAATATATAATTATGTAGTTGCAGAGCTGCAATTCTAGAGATTCATGATTTTATTTAATGTTTATTCACACAAGGTTTTTAAAAATATAAATACACAATATCCTTTTTTTCCTTTCAAAAAGAGATCAAGGATTTCTATTTGATGTGTAACATTCATAGCTTTTGAAATTGGCCCCTTTTTCTTACCAGACTTTGGTTTTTAAAAAGACCCTTTTCTAACTCAATAATAAGCAAAGCAAATGATTTTTTTTTTGTGCTAGGGATTGAACACGCAAGGTCTTGTGAGTACTAAGTATGTCCTCTACTGCTGAGCACCACCCTCAGCCCTTCCAAATGGATTTTTAAATATCATCAACAAAGGGCAGAGAGAATCGCTGCTAACCTAATGGATGACCAGGGCTATTCTTGAATCCTCTTTCTTGTATTCCTAGCGTCTCTTGGGAGGCAGAGCCATAATAAGGGCCCAGATAAGAGGAGGGTGGAGTGGAGAGTCCTGTGGCTTTCTAAGACCTGTGGAGTTTGCCCCACTTAGCGTTTCCCTATGCCCAAATATCCACTCTGGAGAAGTGTGACTGAAGCCAGCAGGGAAATGTGTTTTGCATACACTTAATATATAAACTAAGCTTGAACATCTGGCAATTAAACACCGTTTCCCTGATGAATCCTGGAAAACAGCATAATTATACACCCAAGCAAGTAACTCGAGAGTAAGGCTGTTTTCCTGTTAAGCATTTCAGGCAGCATCCGTTAAAGTTAAAAATTCCTTTTGCACCTATTCTCTTTGAATACCCACTTCCATCTCCAGAACACCTGCTACTCTTGGGTTGATGGCTGGCGAGAGATCACCCCTGGCACGGCAGATGGAGAAAGACACAAAAGGCGCAGCAAGCCTTACTGAGCAATGACCTTGTTTTGTTAAAAAGTCAAGAAAATAGACCGCCTTGCAAGCCGCCTGTATTCTGAGCCTCTCCCCAGCCGACTCAGAGATGCCTTGTCGTTCCTCCTGGGCACCATTGGTTCTGGTGTCTGCTTTGGCCTACTGCATCCCACCCTTCCCCACCTAGCCTTTCATGGAGAAAGCCCCTGCTCGCCTGGAGACCCTGGACCAGTCCGGAGGTGCAGGTGGGCGGGTGTGGCGTCTTGCCTGTTGATTTTGATTCCTGTAATGTGCAAGATCCGTGGGGCTGCAGGCTGCGCGCCACCAGCATGGCCCGGTTCACCCCACTACGTTAATTTTGCAGGCGACGACACCGAGCCTGCAGGCTGGGGGCGGGGGCCTCGGGCGCAGTGCCCACCCCCTGCGCTCCCAGCGTCTGCTCCCACCAGCAGCCGCGAGTGGCCGGCCCGGGGGCGCGTCTTCTAACACGCGAGTCCCCGGGAACGATCTGTCCCCTTGCCACCGGCCCGAGCAGGGCGCACAGCCCCCGGGCGTCCTCCTCGCCCACCCCAGGGCCTGAACGTGTCTTTTCAAACGCATTTTTCAAAACCGGATTGCGTGCAGCGGGAAAGGTGGTGGTGGGAGAGCTCGCCGCCGCCCCGGGCGCACGGATTAGGCCCGAGCTGTCCGGCGGAGCCCTCTTCCCGCCGCAGGGCGCTCGGGGCGGCGCGGGCTGCGGGGCCGCCGAGGCAGGTGCCCCCGGGCGCCGAGGCTGATTGGCAGGTGCACGAGTGGGTGGGGAAGGCGGGCCCGGCGCTGCGGGAGGCTGCGGCCCCGCCTCCCGCCCCCGCCCCCGCCGCGGGACTATCTGGTCCCGGCAGCAGCGATGTCCCCCGGCAGGAATGTCCCTCCTCAGATAATGTTATTTATATCTCTGGGCGGGTCCGTGGCTCGGCAGCACCAGGCGCCCGGCGGCCGCTGTGCCAGGAGCCCCGAGCTGCCCTCCTCCCCCTGCGCCGCCACCCCCGGGCTCGGGGCGGCCGCCGCTTCGGCCCCCGCGCAGGTGAGTCCCGGAGGGCCCGGGCGGGTGCGGGTGTGCGTTCGGCGTCGGCGCGCGGGGACCCCGGGGTCCCGGGAAGGGGGTCGGTGACCGGTGGAGCCCCGTGGGGGACGGCCTCGGCCCGGGTCCTGGACGCGGAGTGTGCGGGGTGCGGAGCTCGGGAGGGCCTGGCGGCTGCGGCAGGCAGTCGTCATCCCGGAACGCGGGAAGAGGCGCGGGCTCCGCAGGCGCGGGGCGCGCGGGGCGCTCCGGTGGGGGAGCGGGTCACCCCGGGGCGCTGCGAGGACCCCAGCCCGGGATCCCGAGGGAATCTCTCAGCCCCGAGGCGGGGCAGATTCCCTTCTGGAACTTGGCTGCGCTTTCCTCCTGGCCACTCAGAGCCTGGGCGGGGAGGACAGGTCAGGACAGCGGAGGGCGCTGGACAGAGTGTCGTCAGGGAAAGAGCCCAGTGTCCCCGAGTCATGCTTCAGGGACCCCCAGGGACCTTCTTCTCTCAGAGATTTTCCTTCTCCAAGCTTCTACTGTCCACTCTACGCTTACCCTCCGGGGCCAATTCCAGTAACTTGGCCCCAAGGAAGAAGTAGAAAGTAAAAGGAATAACGGAGCTTTGGCACAATCCTTAAGTCCCAGCAACTCCTCCAGACTTCCCAAGAGGAGAAAATAGCTTCGGGCTAGAGTACCGTTTCCGTGACAACAAGCCTCAGGTAGGGCCTTGATTTATAGCCTATTAATATCCAAACCACTGTTTTCAGTGAGCAATTAGAGGTGCTGAGAGTTAATAACACCCTTAATTCATTGAAGGAAAATGAAAAGACGCCACTAATCCCTCCCCCCTACACAGAATTTTATATGCATCGGTCAAGGCGGGTGACAGAATATAGTGACAGTCTTTTGTACTGAGAACTTCAGTGAGGAGAGGCTAAGCTGTCACCTGGAGGAGGAAGGAGACAGCCCTGCAAAACCCATGCCTGTAGCTGCTAAGATAAAATGTTCGGTTTCTAAGGAAGGTGATTCAGATAGGTCCTGAAGCAGAGGAGTCTACAGATCAAAATTTTCAGGCATATCTAATTGTTCACTAGCCTCTTATATTCACAGATGGCTCCAACTTTTTCTCTAGATTTCCCTCTTTAAGTGCCCTCCCCCACTATGACCTAGGGCAAATAATTTTTTAATTACATGGTCAGATTTCTATGGTTTTGAAGTGAGCCATGGGCTACAGAATGCCATGGGAAACTCTCTTAAGTGCAGAATGTTTGCTAATGGACACGGAATGCCCAGCACCTTGCGCAGCTAGGCTTGGATTTGCTCAGAGGCTTGTAGGCTAGCCAACAGAAGGGATGTTAAATGTACATTGAAGAAGGGCCCACCAACCTTAAGATAAACTGATTCCAAAGGTGGGCCATTGATACAATTTTATCAAACTCTAGAGTCTCGAGTAAAGACTAGTTTCATAGCATACACCCTGTGTCTTGGAAATGGGACCCTTTAGCGGATACTCCTAGCAGTGGTTGGGAATGAGCCAGTCCTGTTAATCTCGAGTTCTCGGAAGACATAGAGTTCACTCACGGAATTGAAAGCACCCAAAAACTCCCAGGCATGCAGGCTGGGCCTTGCAGCACAGGCATATCAAGTTTTAGTGGGTGGCTTGCCCAGCGGAGAGCTGGGATACCACCTTTTGCTCTGGCCGTTGCTTCTTCCAAGTGTTCTGAAGGTGTCCCATGGCCTAACATTTGCTGGATAGTTAGTTTGGTAGTAAAAGCATAGCAGCATGCAGACTCCCGCCTAGGACCGTGTTTGGCAAAATGAACATGACTGTTTCAGGCAAAGTAGGTGTGAAAAAAAGTTTTGAACCCAAATCAGACAGTCTGCCACAGTTTTGAAAACAGTTTTTGGTAAATAAGAATAGTAATAGCTTTCATTTGTTCTAGCTTTTATGTATCAATGCCTGCCTTTCTTGTTGAATGAATAAGAGAATGAATAAATGAATGTTGAGTTTTTTTTGTATTATATCATATTTGATTGTCAACAGTACAAGGTAGCTCATATTAGAAACAGGTTCAGAGAATTAAATAAGTTGTTCACTCCACACAGCTGATGAGAGATGGGGGCCAGGATTCAAGTTCAGCTGTTTGCTTCCACTGTCTTTTTAAGATTAGACACTGGACAGAGGATATAGAAGAACAGGTTGGAAAGATTTGCTTGTAGCATTGCCTTTAAGCTTCACAATCCTCACTCCTTGGACCTTGGATAATAATTCTGCCTATATCAAAGAAGCTTAAAAAATATTGCCTAAAGGCAGCATGGGACATTTATTTGACTGAGATGTTTTATCCTTGCCTATTATTTTCAGGTCATTGTTTCAAGGACAGAATTATAATTTTGGCAGAAGTCAAAGCATGGATTTACAAAAAAATAAAAATAAAAAGATTTTCCTTTCCGTCCTGGAAGTGGTGAGGAGGGCTTAATGATGCATCGGAACAGTGTTATAGGCCAGAGGATGGCTATAAAAAATTCATGAGGTAAACAGGATTGGAGTTGGAAGGGATCTTGGAGGTCGTTGAGTCTAGCCTTTTGTTTGTGTAGTTACTTGCTCAAAGACGAGACTTAGCTACAGTTTACCTGATCACTTATGAGCTTCCTTACTTCTCATCATCCCAACCCATTTCTCCTCCTCCCTTTCCATGGCATTGTGCTTTATTTCCATTCAAGCCACTGAGATTTTCTTTCCTTAGGGTGATATTAGGAAATGACATATGTTAATACTTTCAGCTTAGTGAAACTTAAATAAGCAAAGAGAAAAAGTATTGAAGAGAAGGCATTTATAAACATTAAATGCTAAACTGTACTCTCCCCATTGCTTCTCTCTCTCTCCTTGCAAATAAACAAAATATTTTAAAAATGTACTTATATAGTATTTCTAGGGGGAGAAGGGACGAGCTATTGGAAGCAAGCACCTTTAACCACTGAGCAATCTCTCCAACCCCAGTGGAAGATCTATTGGGATTGTGAGATACTTGTTTTACTCTAAATTGATTTAGCAGAGGATTGTTTCAAAGTCAAGCACAAAATTTTACACCCTGTTCAAGACCCAAAAAAGTAGGAAACATGACCATCAGAAACTTAAAGTGTTATCAAATTCATTTGTCCATTTTCCATAATGTTTTTTAATCACTTAAGACATAGATTAATATGTATCAACTGAGTTGGGAGGATCAGAAATGAAAATCACTTTGATGTGTGGGCTGATGTGAAATCTGATTTTATAATGATGCTTGTCAGGAAGGTTTATGGATATTGGACTGTGAAACCTGCAGACATGGCAGGCCAAAAATATAAGGCAAAGGATATTTGCAAAGAGTTATTTTATTTTTTATTTTTGGTTTTTCAAGGTAAGGTCTGGCTCTAGTCCAGGCTAACCTGGAATTCACTGTGTCATCTCAGGGTGCCCTTAAACTCATGGCTATCCTCCTACTTCTGCCTCCCGAGTACTGGGATTAAAGGCATGCGACACCATGCCGACCCAAACAGGTATTTTATATTCACAGTAGTTTGTACAACTGACTCAGTTTGTCTTTATGGTCAGATTGTTGGTTACTCCTCTGTTTTAGTAGGAATCTGGGAGGAAGAATACATGTGCTTTTCTGTACACCTGTCCACCAGAATCATCACACTGCTTTTGCTGGGGTTATCAGACATGTCTCTTTCCTCTGACAACCCCAGGAGGTGAAGGAGGATTTTGGAGGTGGAGATAGAGCTCAAAGGAGAATGTAGGAGGCAGTCAGGAGAATTCACTGACAGATCTGGCTCCAATCACTGAATAGTCAACTCCCCTTGGTAAATATTTAGAAAATGTCATAGCATGTTTCCCTTTGTTGCTGGGCTTATTTCTTAATTCACAGCCAAGCGAACCAAGTTCTTTCATTTTCATTCAGCCTTAGCAGAACATCAAACCACAAGGGGATCTCTAGCCTTGCAGCTCGCAGAGTTGAAAGGCTGAAGTGCAGTCACAAGCTGGATGCTCCTCCATGAATTATTTGGCTAGTTTATGACATTCCCAGACCACCTCTCAGTTGCTCTTTCCTTCTGGCTGCAGGAAATACTATCAAGCTGTCATCTTCCAATCTCAACAAGGCTTTCTCAGGCTTTGCCACAGTATTTTATTTCTGTTATATCTATGCAGACCTGGCTGAGGGTATAATTAAAGAGCAATTAAAACTCAGGCATATATCATGTTAGCAGTGGGGGCAAAAGCAGGTTTCTTTTCTTTCATTTAAATGCTATAAATTTAGTAAGTGAATAGGCACAAGGCTAGAAAAAAAGTGAATTTGCATTGAACTGGGCTCAGATCTTTCAGGATATTTATTAAAAAAAATAACAGGGTACCTTGACAGTCAAAGAACAGTAATGGCTTTGAATTATACTCAATTCAGAAGTTTCTACCATTGTGGAAGGAGCAGAAATTTGGATTATCCTGAAAATGAATAAGTTGAAAATCATTTCTGTTTGTACCAGACTTAAATACGGGTGTGTCTCAAGTAGCCACAGGCTGGCCTCCAACCTGCTAAGTAGCACTTCAAATGAAACAAAGCACAGTTAGTGATATAATTTAAGGGACTGGACATGTGGCTCAGTGGGTAGAGTGTCTGCCTCCCATACATGATTCCCTGAGTTCCATCCCCAGCACCAAATAAAACCCGTTATGTAGCTCATGCCTGTGATCTTACTATTCTGGATGCAAAGACAGGAGGATCAGAAGTTCAAAGTCATCCTCAGCTACATAGTGGGTTAGAGGCCAGCTTGTGGCTACTTGAGTCTCTCCACATGCATGTGTGTGTTTGCCCTAAGATGTAAGTTATGAGGTACAGAAAGAGATCTAGGGTCTCATTCTGTCCCTGTGTTCAGTTCCTATCTGTTTCCAGAATATTCAGAAGTGGTAAATCAACTTTACCTTTCATCATATTTCCTTCAGGAGTACAAAAGTAAGAAAAGGTGGGCTGGGGAGATGGCTCAGCAATTAAAGGCACTTGCTTGCAAAGCCTGTCAGCCTGGGTTCAATTCCTCAGCACCTATGTAAAGCTGGACACAAAGTGGGGCATGCATCTGAAGTACCTTTTCATCAGCAAGAGATCATCGTATTCCCCACCTACACACACACACACACACACACACACACACACACACACACACACACATGAACATACACACATTCATGCAAATAAATTTAAAAACTAAGAAAAGGTTTCTTATAACATTGGTTCTGAGCCACAAAGCAATAGAGAATTACCTGGAAAAACCTGAGGAAGCACATGAGATTTATTCAAAAGGAGCAGACTTTGGATATCTACCCTGCACCTCACACTAATATATGCTGGGGAACACAACAAGAGGTCAGGTGGAGACTACTGAGGAGGCAGGCCCTCTGATCACCAAACCAAATCTCCAACTTTGTACCTTATATCTTTAGATGTGCCTTGCTTTATTTGAAGTATTATGAATTCTAATAAGAGGCACCATATATTATGAAAGACTTCTTTTCAAAAGGAATAGAAATAAAAGAGAGTAGAAGAAAAACTCCAAAGCTGAGAGGCTGACCCCCCCCACCACAGCTTGAAGGAGTCCTGAGAGAGAAAAATCTATGGAAATCCCTGAGACACCATATTTATATAATATTAAAGTATTGTACAAACAGAAGTCTCCAGCTATTGGGGAGGTAGACCTGCAGATAAGCAATGAAGACTTGATAGCAAGGTTGAGTGAAATGGTGTTCCCAGAAAAAGGCTACAGCAGGTAGGTCAGATTCAGATTGGGGACCCTGGAAGGCTTTTGAAAGCATTCAGGACTTTGCTGTGAAAGAAGGGAGGTTAGAGGGAGGGATGCCAGGTCTAAGTATGTGGTGCCACCCAGATGTGCAGTACAGCATGATTACATTGGGGGAGGAAGAGTAGTTCCACGTGGCTGGAATGTGACCTTCTGGAGTGTGACCAGAAGAGGAACATGGTTTGGGATCAGTGCATGAAGTTTAGAAATTCATATTGAAATCATGTTGAAGTACAAGTCTTTAAGAGTAGGTATGTTTGAGTGGGTGGGGTTATCAGATTCTTATTTAGACAAAGGTCCCCAGCAGTGGGGAGAGAATATGAACCTCTAGAGTTCTATACTAAATGGACTTGTTCAAAGCAGTGGTCATCCAGGCGATGCCTGGTCCCTTCAGTATTCAGGATGTCTTTGTTATCACCTTATTTTATATTATAATGATCATATCAAGAGAAGGTCTTGTTATACCTCTTTTATAGTTGGATAAACTGAATGAGAAATGTACACAGGTTCCTCCAGTAGTTCATGGCAGAATGGAACTTTGGCCTGGTTTGAGATTTAGTTCAAGTGAGATAAGAAATCACCTGAAATTATGGGCTAGAAAGTACCTTGTTCAGGTGTGTGTTTAACAAGGACCTGTTTGGTATCCTGAAGATTGACTGTGGGGACCGAGGGTAGAATTAAGGGACTCAATGAACGTGTGGGTGTGGGAGGTAGTGATATGTAACTGGATTCTGGGTAGATTTGGATATGGAGAAGAAGAGGAAAAGAGTAAGTCAGGGATGACTCAATTGTCTTTGGCCTGAACAAATGAGCGAATGGAAAGGTCATTTACTGGGATGGAGGATGGAGGTATGTTTTATTAAATGTACTCTGATCTATTTTTGATTTATTTTCATTGAGGAGTTGATTTGGGATCGTCTAAGGCAGACTTTTTGTTTAAGCATGCCAAAAGAGATATGCTTCATTGTGGATGATTCGTGGCATGTTTGTTTTGAAGCGAAGCCTTCGATGTGCTATGTACTTGGTACTGTTTCTCGTTGTGCATTCTCACATCTCCACTATGTGACAGAGATAAAATAGGGGAGAGACAAGATGGAAATAGATTTCACTTTGTGATTAGAAACATTTTGAATTTGATGATTTAAGCTGAATATTTTTAATGTCTTCTGGGTTTCATCTTAAAACTTTTTAATTTATAAAGTTAAAATGTATATTCACATTATATAAGTTTATACAATGAAAAATAAAGGTTTTTAGCTACTTTCACAATCTTACTTCCTAGAAGCTACTGTTGTCAACAGTTTTCTGTATGTGTTTTAAGAAAATTGCACACACATCTAAGCACTGGCCTGGCATGTTTTAAAGTCACCTATCAATAACATATATATTTGACTTAAATTTTTGGTATGGCTTGGGGAAACTTTGTCCCTTAGTAACCCTCAGATATATCTGTAAGTTGCCTGGAGTCCAGATTTCTGTCAATAAAGGGTCTCCCTCTCCAGACTGACCCACACTGAGAGCTGTGCCTTGTCTATCACTCTTCTCAAGAGCTTCCAGCGGCACTCTGGGTAGAAGTGGAACTCCAAACTCATCTTGTTGATATTTAAGAGCCCTTGTAATTTGGCCTTAGTCTCTTTTTCTACCTTATCTCCCCCTCCTCCTTCCCTCCCCATCACAAACCCTCACTGTAAGCACCTTTGTCTGCCTCTGCTTGCTCAGTCCTAAACATTTTTCCTGGATTTGGGGTGGTTTCCATCAGAACCCAGGTTCAAGGCCAGGCAGTTTTTCTAGAGTGCCCCCATAGTGATGGTTCTCTTCTCTATACTTGTTAAAGGGCCAGTTACATATATAACTGATTTGAACACAATTTCAGATCTCTTTTATTATTAATATTTAACTTTGTCCAAGCAGACAATGTGCCCCCTTTGTTTTTTAAATTATTATTATTATTTGAGATAGGGTCTCACTATGTAGCTAGTCCAGGCTAGTTTTGAATTTGTGATCCTCCCATCTCAGCCTCCCCATTGTTGATTATTGGGGTTACAGATGTGTCTCACCATGCCTGGCTGATAATGAACTCTTTTTTAAAAATCTTATTGATTGATTGATTGATTTTCAAGCAGAGAGAAAGAGAGAGGGAATGGATATGCCAGGGTCTCTTGTCACTGTAAATGAACCCCAGATGCATTCACCACTTTGTGCATCTGGCTTTTCGTGGGTATTGGGGAATTGAACCTGGGCCATTAGACTTTGCAAACAAGTGCCTTTAACCACTGAACCATCTCTCCAGTCCCCTAATGATACTCTTAATGGCAGGAATTAGATTATAAATTGCAATCATGAAGCCTTGACTAATGTATTTACATATAAAAGTTCAGCTAGTAACTTAAAAAGATATTTTATTTTAAAGTTTTTAAATTGACCTAATGTTTATATCTATTAGTAATATTTTGTTGGGTTTTTTTTTGCTAATGTATGCATGGTATCTGTGCGTGTGTGTATGCATGGTGTGAGTGTGCATGGTGTGTGTGCATGGTGTGTGTGTATGGTATGTGTGTGCATGGTGTGTGCATGTGCCTGTGGAAGCCAGAGGTCTATGTCAAGTGTCTTCTACAATTCCTCGCTACCTTATTTTTTGTGAAAGGGTTTCTTACTGAACCTGAATCTCACAGATTCAGCTAGATTAGCTAGTCAACAGGCCCTAGGAGTCCTCCCGTCTCAGCCTCTCCAATGCTGCATGACAAACACATGCCACCATGCCGGCTTTAACTTGTGTGCTGAGGATCAAGCTCAGGTCCTTGATGTTTGTGCAGCAAGAACTTTACCCACCGTGCCATCTCCCCAGCTCTGCTTGTATTTCTGACACATCTCACTATATAGCCCAGGCTGGCCCCAAACTTTCAATCCTCCTGCCTTTTCAACCATACCCAACTACCTATAAGTGATTTTTAAAACATGCTCACTGGAACTCAATCCTTAATGAGGTGATGATGGCACTTATGGACTGATAGCTAACCAGAAATTATCATATGATGATTACCTTCTTAGGGTGTTCCAAAGGTATTCTTTCCCAGGGAATGGTAACTGGATACTGCTCCTTTGGACAAAGAACTCTCATTCCTTCTTCAGATGGTGTAGCATATAGCAGTGGTGGCTCAGGGTTGAGGCCAGGGCCTTGCCCTTGCTAAGAAGAGCATTCTACCCCTGAGCCACATCTCCAGGCTGGCATCACATCTAGTTGTCAGGAACAAAGTTAGTTTTCATTCGCTTCTAAAGGATGAACAATAGTTATTTAATAGGCACAGCAACCATGCATTAGATTTTTTTCTAAATTGTGATAAGTATTTATAACATAAAATTTACCATTTTAACCATTTTTTCAAGTTCAGTGGTAAAATTATATTCACATTGCTCTATAGCCATTACATCATCCGGTTCCAGATCTTTTCTCATCTTCCAAAACTCACTCTATCCATTCAAGGATAACTCCTATTCCTTCTCCTCGCCATCCACTGATGGCCACTGGGTCACTTTTACCCCTCCTATGATGAATAATGCTGCTATGACAATCTCACTATGAGAGAGCAATTATCTCTTTAGGATCCTTTTGGATATCTACTTAGAAATGGAATTGCTGGATCATCATATATTCTATTTTTAATAGTCTAAGGAACCCATCCATCAGTTTTAATATTTCCCCCCAATGCTTAACATTTCCAAAATGTATTTATATCCTAACCTTTGGGGCCACACTGAACCTGAGAAGTGTCATTTGAAATCACTGTCTTTGAGGGCATAGTTTGTCATCAAGGTTCTTGGATATGTCCATAGATGAGTTGGCCTATTTTTAGATTGTAGTCTCTTAGAGGGCAGGAAGATGTTTACTTTGCCTTGTAGATGATGCAGCCCAAACTCAGGTAGGAAGGTGTAAATATTATGGGATGATGTCAAAAAGTCCTTGAGCTGGGTGATGAGAGTCTGGGTTGCTTCCAGCTCCTTTTCTCTTGCTGTTTGCCCTTGGGCAAAGAACTTCCTTTATCTGACTTTTTTTCAGGGTGTGTTTGTCCTTACTATTTAATATTTATTATCCTTAATATTTATTATCTTAAATTTTTTTTCCTCGCAGATTCCCCTGTAATGCTTAAACATTGCCTAATTTTCATCACCTTGTCTGGCAGCCTCTTCCCTTACTGGGTAACACTGAATGCTTCTTCTTTTGTATTTTCAGGACACAATTCTCATTGCTTTGCTACAGGATGGATCTTTTTTTTTTCTTACAGTGATCAGCTTGCTTTCTACACTGTTTGACCAAACTTGTCTTCTTTTGATAGAAAATTGGGTCTTAGTATTTCTAATCTTAAAAATATTCTCAGCACAAAACAAAAACAAACAAACAAACAAAACCCCAGATGGTGCATCCTTTTAATCCCATCACTTAGGAGGCAGAGGTAGGAGGATCAACTTGTGTTCAAGGCCAGCCTGGGACTGCATAGTGAATTCCAGGTCAGCCTGGACTAGAGACCCTACCTTGAAAAAAAACAACATAATTGATACACAGAGGGGAGTGACTCAAAAAGTATTTATTGATTAAAGAAAGAATGATATTTGAAATCACATATACCAGAGTTAATGTATATTTTAACTCAGAACTAAGTTTATAATTATAGTAAATCACCATTTATTAAAACTTGTGTTAGGTACTATACTAAAAGCTTTCATATGTGTTTATAATGCCATATCCATACCATTATTACCCTAATTCAACAGATAAAAACAATCTGGCTTAGAGAAGTTAACTTAGCCAACTTCCCACCTAGTAAGGTTGAAGCTGAACTTGAACCCACATGTGTTTATATTAGAGGGTTTGGCTTCGAACCACTGTGCCCACCTATGTTTGGGTAGACATTGGGTTAACTTTATATAGCTCATAATTCTCAGAGTTTTTATTTTTTCTTTGAAATCCTGCAATTTTAATAGTCTGAAATTAGAGAGGTAATTAATTATATACCTTTGTAAGCTGCTTTATATTTGCAATGATTTAACCTAATAGGCTTGAATCCCCTTATTAGCTTTTAATAAATAATTAATGTTCTGAGTCCCATTTCCGACATGGTTCTTTGACATCTGAGGATGGAAACGCTAATTAGTGCTGCACAATATGCCCATAGTCACAAGCAGCGGTACTGCAACTGCTTCACAAACAAGCTGAATGAGGTGCAGTGGCATCCTTCCAGGTTTCCTGACTTCTCCCTAACAGATCACGGCTCTCACTCTGAAACTAGGCCTTGCCTCGGCCTCTGTGGCCTGGGTTCTCCTTTTTCCCTCGTCTTATGTTGCTTATCTCTGATTCCTAGTTTGGCCTTTCCTCTCTAGCAGTTTTTTTTTTAATTTTTTATATTTTTATTTATTTATTTTATTTATTTATTTATTTTGTGGTGCTGAGGACCGAACCCAGGGTCTTGTGCTTGCTAGGCAAGCGCTCATCCACTGAGCTAAATCCCCACCCCCCGAATAAATATTTTTTAAAATATTTTATTTATTCATATTCAAGCAGACAGAGAAAGAGAGAGAGAGAGAGAGAGAGAGAGAGACCCACCCTGTGGGTCTGGCTTATGTGGGTACTGGGGAATTGAACCCAGGGCCTTAGGCACTAGAGGCAAGTGCCTTAACCACTGAGCCATCTCTCCAGCCCCCAGCAGTTGTTAATTGCTAGGGTTGCCAGTGCATCTCAGTCCTGATCTCTAGCCTGTGCCTTGCAACTTCTCCTGGCTGTTGTCATTTGCTTGTTTCAGAATGTCTCACATTTGCCCTGTTGGAGGAGGCCTCTCAGCTTCAAGCACAATCCTATCCCCCCCCCCAACTTTTTAAAAAAATGTTTTCACCATCTCCCTAAGTAAGAGCCTTAATAGCATTTTTTTTGTGTTTCTTCTTTTGAAACTTTTGCATCCACATGGCTACCAATTACTACTCATTTTTTCTTCTAAAAATTTCAAATTTTTCCTTGTCTTGCAATTTCCACTGCTATAATTATGCTATGTTTGAATAATTGGCCTGAAGGTTTTTATTCTTTTTCTTTCTTACCCATCCCATATTCTGACCTCAGAATTATTTTTAAAAATAAGTCTGACTAAATCATCTCACTGTTTTTAAACTCACTTTGGTTCCTCAGTGCCAAATGAAGTTTAAAGAAGAAAGGCTGGGGAATTCATAGGTCAGTGGTAGCACACTTCCCTAGCATGTTTTAAGGCCTTGGGTTTAATTCTCAATGAAGAAATTAAGTCTAGGTGGGCAGACAGTCTCTTGTGACCATCCTTGCCAGCTTTATCCCCTCTCTCTTTACTTGCCTTGGATGTTTGTGACTTGCTCAGCTTGACACACATTCTCATCCATTACCTCTGTTCTCATACATTTGCTTCTACTGTTATCTATGCTTGGAATGTCTTTCTGCCTTTTCTCAGTCACAAAGTCTTACACATTATATACCAGAGGCTCTACTCAGATGTAACTCCCTTTGTGAAACCTTCCTGAAACCTCATTCTTTCTTCTCTTAACTGGGGATACACATATTGTCTTCTGTGTCACGATATATATATATCTATATTTATAATAAATATATATATATTTGAGAGACAGAGAGAGAGAGAGAGAGAGAGAGAGAGAGAGAGAGAGAGAGAGAATGAGAATGGGTTCTCCAGGGTCTCCAGCCACTGCAAACAAACTCTAGACGCATGCACCACTCAGGTCCTTCTGCTTTACAGGCAAGCACCTTAACCACTGAGACATCTCTTCAGCCCATCCTGTGTCACTTTTCACTCTGGCTGGTCCTCTGCTGGGTTGAGTTTCTTGCAGAAGAGACAGTGTTTTGTTCCCTTGGGGACCCTGGTGTCCAACTAAGCCCCTGACTCTTGGGTGGGTGATGCTGTAGAAATGCAGGTTCAGTTGAGTGATGGACAGGTTGCAGGAATATTCAGCACTGTCCTAATCCAAAATTGATGACTGACAGTAGTCATCAGTGTAAATGGTTGATGGGTGGGAGTTAGGGATGAGGAGAAATGCTTCAGTCCTGAGTGGAGACTCTTCCCTCATTGGTACCCTCCAACAGTGCTCCTCTCATTGGAGGGAAACATGGCCCCTAGTGTTAGTTTACATAATCACAATATGTCTGCTGCTACAAAACAGCATACTGTCCCTCCCACCTCATTTTTCAGCAAATGTTTGAGGCTGACCCTCAGAATGTAGCTATAAAAGGCTCTTTGATGGGTGTTTCAGACACACATACACAAGATTTGTTTTATAAGAGTAAAGAGTTAGGAAAAACATTTTGTGAATAACCCTCCAGCATTCTTGTATAGAGAGAAACTTTACATCTCTGTGCATACATGTAACCTGTTTGGTTGCTTGTTTATTCATCCTTAGATAGAACCAAGTGGAAATAACCTTGTCACATATTATAGTCCTTATTGGTTAATTGGTTCTGCTCTCACTTTTGCCCTCCCCAGACAAAAAGTGATTTTACCCATGCCTGGACTCACTAGCATTCTGCTTGTTCAGGCCTTTGAGTTTGTTTTGTTTCTTTCAACAAAACTCTCTGTCATGGACACACTCCCACTGCAATCCAACCACTCTTTTCTCTTGCCCCATTCTGTGCCCAGTGATTGATAGGAGCTGGTGTTTAACTGCCAAAGGCAGTGAGTAGAGCTAGGAGGCCTTTATAAATATGTGTGGGGGTCTGAGATGAACTGATAAACAGGAGGTCTTCAAAGACCTTGGAAAGATGTCCCCAGGATAAAGCAAGGCAGAGGACAAAGTGGGGCCTTATGATGAGGGGCTGCAGGCAGAGATGCAAAGGAAAGCACTCAGCCAAGAGCACTGAATGAGATCTCAGACAGCTAGGTTCCAGCGGGCACACTGGGACTAGTTACAAGCAGACAGCAGTCAGCAAACTTGATCCAGAGGAGACAGGGAGTGTGGACTAAACTAATAGCAACTTCCAGAAGCCTAGGATGCTATGAACTCTAGTGATCATTGTCCTGTCTCAAGACCGGATGCCACAGCAGAGGTCAGTAGTAGGCTGGCTACTAGTTGGTGACCTGGCTGCATGCTTGAGTTAGCAGTCCTTTCCATGTCTAGAGATGGTTTACGGTTAGAGTGTTCTCGGCACATTCTAGTCTCTCTTTCTCTCCTAATTTAAATTCTAGGCTACTGTGTGCAGAATCAGTAGGTCAAGCTCTGTCTTTCTCCATAAGATAGATGTGTGCATTCTGTATGTGCTTTCTCGGGATGTCTTGACATTCAGCTTAGCATCGAGGCAGAAGGTCTCTTCACTGTGTGACGTTCTGAGAAGAATGAAGGTGTTTACAAGTTCAGGGAGTGAGGTGCCATTGGTGACCAAGGACTCCTGGAGAGGAAGTAAGCATGTCCTAAGACAGAGACCCAAACTGGTGAGGACAAACCAGGTCGGTTGCATTGCAAAGCTCTGTGCATTCGCTTTGCCCGGGAGACTGGAAAAATACTCAGTTGGTCTAGTCCAACTGAGCTCTTCTCACCAGGGCTCCTGGGTGAGCTGAGGGGTGCCTAGTAGAGACATACGCAGCTCTGTGCTCTCAGTGTAGCAAGCTCCACTGGCAGCCTCAGCTCGGCTGCTCTCATTGCTTCTGACCCAGAAAACACTCAGAAAATGACTGCAGTGAAGCACATCTTCAAGGTGAAGCTTGGAGTCCATGTGGGGGAGGGATGCGGAGTTGATCCCCAGGGTTGAATACTTCCTGACTGAGCTGGGAGCCAGCTTTGTTTATGACCCAGAGGAAGTCATTCCACATCTCACCTATTCCACCAGCAAAGAGTACCTTCTGCTTGTTTTGCATATGCCTGTGCCTCTTCAGCAGAAGAAAGAAGCACAGAGTGAATTGGGAGCTAAAAACTCCTGGCAGTCGTAAGTCTTTGCAAACAGCAGAGTCTAGTGAGCAGTGCATTTGGTTGGCAAGTGATCATTACAGTCTACGCTTGGTTTCTGTGTCGATAAAATAGTAGGGATGATTTCTCATTGAATTGGGAAGAGGGTCAAAATGAGGTTGCATTTTACATTTTCCTCTTTTTAAACCTGATTCTTAAGGCATCAGAACTCCTCAAAGAAAGATGTTCTATGGATAACATATACACAGAGCATCTTGCAGACAGCATCTAATAACCCAAAGATCATCTCTGAAGAGCATCGGATTCCACTTTTGTTTTGTTTAAAAATATTTTAAAATTTATTTGAGAGAGAGAGAAAGAGAAAGAGAACGAGCATGGGTATGCCAGGGCCTGTTGCAAATAAACTTCATGCACCACTTTGTGCATCTGGTTTTACATGGGTACTGGGGAATGGAACCAGGGCCAGCATGTTTTGCAAGTGTCTTTAACCACCTAGCAATCTCCCCAGCCCCTGTTTTATGTTTTTCACCAATGGTGAGATCCATAGAAGGGAGATGATTTACTGAAAGCTTAAAAGTATGTTAGCTGTAGGACTTGAAATTGAGCCCAAGTCTCCTGATTCATGGCCTAGACTTTTCCTCCATCATTGGCTCTCCTGATTCTTCTCCTACTTTACATTTTGTATTTTAAAAACCTGTTCTTAGAAATTATAAT